>JBBMKE010410059.1:0-11696 GCA_037834125.1 Lippia alba | reverse complement strand
ATTAAATATAAAAATCACTTATAAACAATTAATTTGCGCAATTTGGTAAACACTTACGTCATACCTGTACGACCGAACGATCGGGGCGTCACACAGCCCGCCTTTAACATACCAAGATCCACACTTCCTGGGAGGTGTACTGACACGCAGTCTTCGCCTATATAAACCATCTCTCCACTGAGATGGAGGTAAGCTTTCCTGCGCACTCTGAACTCTACACTCTCTCGCACTTTCAATGCAGAACTAGTCCCTGACTTGAGCGTCGGAGTGCCAAAAAGGGGTCCAACCCCCACATTCCCTTTTTTGGCATTTGAGTTCACGTTTGTTCATTCCCTTTCAGTTAAGGAAAGCATCAGAGTCTTTCCACGTTATAAATTCTTGGGTGATTCGGAGTCCTAATCTACCGTCCACGCACATAGCCGGATTTTGACACGATCATATATATATATATATATAAATTACATTAAATATTAAAATAATAAATTAAAAAATATTAGGGTATATTTTGTAAATGTACACTAAAATTATGATAAATTGATAATTATCTAACCGTGTATTTTTTATGTCACGTGCATCTTCCGTTCATAATCTAGTGAAAAATAGATTGGTGTACTAATTCTAACGAAAATTTAAAAGTTTGGAATCATAATTGACTAAATCACTAAACGTGGGATCAAATTCGAAAATGAGCCTAAAGTATAAGACCAAAATTGATATTTTCCTTAACGAATAATTGTAAAGTTGAACATTACCAATATCAAAAGCGGTGTATTTAATACTTATTAGTTATTAACCAATCCACGTATTTTATATTCAATTAAATGATTTTTATGTATTCCACTTTGTGTTATGGGAAACGAATAAAAAATTCTCTATTGTAAAAATTAATACAAAAAATTTTATGTTTTCAAAATGTTTGCACGACAAACTCTGAAAATTTTTGTTATTGAACATATGCTAAAAGCGCAACTAGAACACTAATTTTCTCTATTTATTAGACTCGAAATTACTAATTTACCTTTTTATATTTTGATATACATCATCCTACCCAAAAAAAATGGATTATCAAGGTGGAATGAGAGGCTAAAGAAAGAATTTCATGCATCTAAAATAAGTAGGCAATCCAAATTGTTGTGTTAGTTTGACGCAATAAGTCCGAGTAAATATAAAATTATATATATAATCCAAAATCTATTCACCAATAAGTATATCCGATTAGATTATAATCTACCCAATAAACCATATCTTAGCCTTCATATTTATAAAGTAAAGGAAATTATAATAGTTTATACTATTAGATATAAAGTCTAAACCTTATATTATATGCCAACAAAGATAGGTACAAATTGTTAATTGATTCATTTTTGAAGACATAATTCGAGTTTGAATCTTACTCGAAAGTGTGTGATTTAATAATAATAATAATAATAATAATAATAATAATAATAAATCTAAAGTCTAAACGCATATTTGAATAGAAGTCTACCACCACTTTCTTTGAATCTAGGTGGTATTATCATCCCAAAACCTACTTAGTTAAATTATATATGTATATGTGTTCGTAGGTACATTGATTAGTAAACTATAGAAGTAAATGATGTTGAATTGATGAGGGCGAAGGAGTAGCAAAGGCATATATGGAAACAGCAATTGCCAACTATTCCTCATATTTAATTTTACAGCTACATATCCAAACCAGAATCCTTGTATCAAAAGAGGATGTACGTACAATAATTTAAAATTTGATGAGTCATTGCTTACCACATCATCCCTGTCACCAAATTACATATAAATTGAGTACGTAACTTTAAACTTCCCCACAATTCCCCTCGCCGCCTTCAATAATATTTGAGTTATATCTCAATTCTCTTTAAGCTGCTGCTCTGCTTTATTTCAGGTTCCTCTTTTCTCATCTATTTCCTTTGTTTTTCCTATTTTTGTGTGCATGCGTACATATACCATAGTTACCTAATATATTGATAACCAATACGTTAGAGTGTTAAAGTACTGATACGTTGGGATAGACTTAGTCAGTACGTTATCTAAATACGTTATATATGATGAAATAAGTATATTATTGTTTACTAATCACTTTTAGCAAATTTTTTTAACTAATACGCTTAATTAGAAAAATTGATAAACAAAAGTATTGAGAATTAGTATGCAAGTATTGATACGAAGAGATCGGGAAAATATTAGGTATGCTTGTATAATATGTGTGGAGGAAAATTACACCGATTTTGGCTGATGGTTGTACGCAGAAATTCTGGTTTATTAATTTTGTCCAAAGAGAGCTATTATTTTTGCTTGTTAAAAAGACAAATTTTTCCAACTGTTACACTTAAGAACTTTGATGGTTATGTTATGCACGACAATGTTGAGTTACTATTGCCGTGATAGTTAAGGCAGTACTGCCAAGTCTGATTCGTTTGAAACTATTAGCAAAGGATGCTTCACGGCTGAAGCTCTTTCACACACGTATTATCAGCGACTCTCATTGGTTTCTTCTTTAATTTATATCGAGACCTAAAGTTATTTGCGATAGGGATATTGTTTCTATGTATACCTTTTTTAAACCATAAAAGATGGGTTTATGTATAATGATAGTGATGGTTTCCTTTTTTAAATTACCCTTTAATTTACGTAACATGTTTACTTGGTAGTATTAAGGATGATTAGATTAATAATTTTGTTTAAATTTGTGTTTACTAATACTTTTATAAATTTAGGATTCATAGTATGGGTTGTTGTTATATTGGATAAAATTATGAGATGAATAATCTATCATCACATTCCACCACGTCTCTATCTTATTTCGTCATAACTAACAAAGTAAATAACTGTGATGTAGTATTAGTGAAACATACAAGTTAAGAATTACGAGTAACTCTTCCAATTTCGAAATTCCTCCTTGTCCTAACTCCTAACTAATTAGGAGCTCTTTTTAAATCAACTCTATTTTAGTGTCGTTAAATAGGGCAATACACCCATTAATTTAGTGGCGGAAAATAGCTAGTATTCCACAATTAGTAACCCCTAACTTTTCAAAAATAATCTTTAATTTATTTTAACTAGATCCACTGACTTCAGGAATCAGGATTATGCTCTAATGACGTAGTGCATCTCAAAGCATTATTAGCGACGAAGTCTTCTTAGTTCACAATTCTACTATTGCATGCGTTACGGGAAAATTATAACTTAAATTAAATTATAATATCAAAGCGGGTATTGCTGTATCTGAGTAGTTAGCCGAGATATACGAAAGCTAATATTTATGTAATAAAGTTGTAGAAACATATTGTGCGTATTTTAATGGGAACGTATATTATAATATTAATAACTTTTAGTTAGAGAACTTAAAATAATTAAGTACGCAATTCGGGACCCTTCCTTTTTCTTGGATAATATTAATGCGCCTGTATGATTAAGCAACATTTTCTCCTTTCGTTTTCTTTTTAAATTTAGGATATGGTTGATGCTTCATGTGGCTAGAACATATCCACACCCCCAATCAATCACTGAACTTTGAATCTCTTTATTTAAAGTTCTCCCTAGACCCCGATCGATATGATTAAAGTGGATAAGAGTTGGAACTCATTTTCAACCCATTTATTCACGTCGAAATTTGAAAAATAACAAAAAAAAAAAGAAAAGGAATTATCAGTTCTGGACCTTCCTATAAGCTTAACATTATTCCGTATGATCATTTAAGGATGCAACACCACACACCCATAATCTTGAAAAAATATTAAAGATTTCTCTCCTGATATGGACAGCCTATTCATTAATGAGTTATTTACGTCATACCCCCTATGTTAGGTGAAATGGACACAAAAGACCCTGTGTTATAAAAATTAACATAGAGAACTTTGTATTTTAAAAATATTTACATGTTGAACCCTGAAAATTTATGGTAGTGGTAACACAGTAATTTTCTCTATTTATTGGATACGAAATAACTAATTTAACCTTTTTATAATACGATATAGATCATCTCACATCTCTTTACACACATTTTTTATACTTGTTTATACGCTTCTTCATGTAATTTTTATTTTGTATCGGGTTTCGGTGCATAAAAAAAATATTGAACAATATAAAGAGATTTAATATGATATATATCGCAATATAAAAGCTTAAATTAGTTATTTCGTATCCAATTTATAGAGAAAATTAATATTCTACCAATAACACAAATTTTCAGGGTTAGGCATGTAAATATTTTGAAAACATAGGGTTCTCTATGTTAATTTCGTAACACTGGGTTTTTTGGCCCATTTCAACTAACATAAGGAATGTGGTGTAAATAACTCATTAATTAATACATTTAGTGCATGTACGTAAGTGAAACAAGAGATCCAAAGCCCGACTCTATGGGTGGATTGCAAACAAAAAAAACTCTCATAGTTAATAAGAAAATTACATTTGACAACCCTGCATAATAGGTAAATTACAACGTAGTCCATCTTTATTCAAAAATTACAATTTAATCACTAAATATTATGAACCGTTTGTGATCCCTCTATTCCACTAAAGTTCCGTTAGGGTTGGATCTATCCTTCCAGTAATCTAATGAAAAAAACTAACAAATTCATCTCTGCAATATACACATTTCAACAAAAGGATCCCTAGGTATAACACATATAACAATATAATCCTTGAGGGCTTAACCGAACTTTAACGGAATAGAGGAATCACAAACGGTTCATAACATTTAAGGACTAAATTGTAATTTTTAGATAAAGATGGACTGCACTGTAATTATTCTATCTAGCAGGATAGTTAAATGTAATTTTTCCTAGTTAATATTAAAAACATTGAGGGACTTTTTTTACGGTAAAAATGAAATCACGTACATGGGATATGGTAATTTTTTATAACATGGGATATCGTAATTTCTGATACCCGATGGACTTTTCTGTAAGCACACCAAAGTTCTCACCCCTATTTTGTTGAACATTTCCTTGATTTTGTGTAGAGAATAATTGATCACGGTATCCAAATTCGCGCATAAAATCATCAATTAACTAAAATAATCCCTAGTTACATACAATTTGGTTTTCTGGTATCACTAAATTGTAGCTCTTATATATATGTTTTTTCTTTCTTTTTTTTTTCTTTTTTTTAACGCACACACCCAAGTGGCCAAAGGGATTCGAAACTCCGATCTTTGCCTTCGAGGAAGAACCCACAAACCACTTGACCAATGGTTATAACATTATCCACGAAATGTTACACAAATTTCATTCAAATGATCAAATTGAATTTTCAACAACATAATCACAAATGTTTGAAAAATAGGTGGTTCATGCCTGTGAATATTGGGATAACATTTTTTGTTGGAGGAACTCCTGGATGGATAGCAGCTAAGATACTCAAACCAGAACCATATCTTCAAGATCTCATCATTGCTGTGTGCTCATCAGGTATATAACCCAGTTTTAATCCGAACACACACAGTCACACACACACACACACCAAAATCAAGCTTATCTACAATTTCTACGAAAGTACGACTAAACCAGTTCACAATGGTGGCAAATAAATAGGAAACTTGGGAAACATCCTGTTAATAATAATTCCAGCTATCTGCAACGAGGATGGAATCCATTTGGAGACCAGAATGTTTGCAGCACAGTTGGACTTATCATATGTTTCTTTCTCGATGGCAGTAAGATGGCTATAACCCCTCTTTTCCGTTGCTAGATATATATTAGACACTAGATGTAATTCACTAAAACCGCCCACGGAGTTTTCGCTAATTACAAAAACCACCCTTCTAAGTCAAGAATTACAAATACCCCCTTACCATTAACGGGTGTACGAAAACCTGAGAGGAATGTCACAAATGTCCTTTTTCGACCCTTTACCATTGCAATTGAGGCACCAATTAATACTGTTGTATTGGTGGATTAACAGCTTGGAGCTTTCTACATATGGACATATACTTACCACTTAATACGTAGCGCGGGAGCAAAATATAAGGCAATGTTGTTAGCAGATGAGGAGGAGGAGCCATCAAGGGAATCGAACAAAGATTTAGAGGCTAATGAAAAAACTCTTCTTCTAAATGCAGAAGAGAAAGTCTATGCTTTGAACTTAGAACACGACCAATAACCGGTCTCTCTATGGTAGTGTAGTGCTTACAGACACTAAAAAAACTCAGTGGTACTTTTAACTTTTGTTGAAACAACTTAACCAAGCAGGGAAAAGCGTACAATGACCAATTTCTAGTTTCAGCTTTTAGGTTATTTCCATAAATTAATGAAATTTTGTGTAGTCTAGTAAAAGTGTTTGTCAACTTTTGTTTTGAAATACTCAACTATTTTTTCAACTTTTAACCCTCACAACTGCTTAACTTTTTCGCAACTTCAACTTCCACATCTAATTTCTCAAAGACATAACTTTTTGCAAGCACCGGACACAAAATGCATTATTTCTCTATAATAGCATGAAAGTTCAAAACCATACTTTCTGCAGAGAATTGAGGGGAAGCGTGGGGCAGCAGCATGGAGTCATATATTGGGAATTTTCCATCAGATAGTTGAAGAGCTGAAAGCACCTCCAGTTATTGCTGCGGTAAGTTAATTTGTCGTCTTCGTATTAGAATCTCCATTTTTATATGCCTTGGTTACCTGCTTTAGACAAACAGGATGCTACAACTGACGGTTGTTTTCAGATTCTTGGATTTGTGTTTGGCGCAGTTTCATGCCTTCAGCACCTTATTATAGGGGCCAATGCTTTAACTTGGGTAAGTTTCATGGCTTCGGCACCTTATTCCACCTTATTACTTGGGTAAGTTGATTACCACTTAATATCATAATATGCCTTAACTTAAATAGATGAAGTTCATCTATATCCATGTTCGAAGTACAGATCACCCATTTTGAAGCCCCTAAGTTGGATTCTCCATTTCACATGCCAAATGCATCTAATCCACCAATAATTCGTACACTTTCGCACTTATTTGTAAAATATAAGGAGAGTTTTGCAAACTCCAAAGAGCCACCTTCTAGCTCCCGCTTCTAACTTCTTAGTCTTTTCGTAAATACATAAAATTTTGTTTAGTCTAATAAAAATGTTCGTCTTTTTTTTTTTCCCCTCAACACTCGACTAGTTCTGTTACTACACTTTTTTCCGACTTCATATTCTACTTATGAAAAGTTAATCACTCAATGCAATACATCAATTCAACTAATATTTGACAACTTTGTAGAGATGGAACCATTCCGTGCATCACCCTTATCTTAGGAGGCAACCTAACACAAGGTACAGTTTTTTGGAAAAAAATTCTTCAAGCAATGTAGGATAATAAACAAGATAACCAATGCAAGAGGAATGGCCATTGATGGATGCAGGTATAAGCAAGGCAAGACTGAAACCGACAATGATTATTGCTGTGATTTGTGTGAGATACATAATACTTCCTCGAGTTGGGATAGGCATCGTAAGAACAGCTGCACACTTGGGATTTCTTCCCCCTGATCCACTCTACCACTTCATCCTCATGATTCAATTCACTCTTCCACCTGCTATGAATATTGGTACGTCTCTTATCTGAATACGGAGCTACTTTGCTTCAACACTTAAATACTAATTGCTATGTTTTTCTATTTCTTCAAAAGTCATTGAGCATTCCACTAAGCTTATTTCAAAGAGTTGTTATGAGATCGAAGAGTCGTTATCAAGCTCTTCGATAAGATGTTACATCTAACGTGTGAAGATAAGTTATTAAAATATATGGATAATAATAAGACTCAAATCTCATAAGATGTTAGTAATGACATTCATGTAAATTTTTACATGATCAAAAGTAAGATAGTGAGTTAAGATTTTAAAAATAAGTCGGTGATCCCAAATTATATAAGGAACTAGGTCCTAACATAAGTTTCTTTCATAAACAATAAAAAAATTACCAAAAACCTTCACACATTTTATAAGTTCTTAAGTATCTTGTAACTTGATTGAAAGAGCAAATAAGCTCAGCCAAACAACCCTCTGAGACCTATGAGATAATGAACCCGAAAGTTGTAGACCATATAGTAGCACCTTTCAGTTAAGTAGTGCTATCTTTTTAGCTCGTGAAATGAGAACTCGATCAAACATAAACTCAAATTTGAACTGAAATATTTTTTGTTATAATTTCATGGCTTCAGCAAACTGTCAGAAGCATATTTAGACCTCGAAGGTCTAAAAGCTTCACTTTGCTTGGTGTTGTTCTTTTCACACTTTTGTAAAATATATAACAATACTAACAAACAATAAACAACTACTCATCCCCTAACAGAAATGTAGGTACTATGACACAACTCTTTGACGTGGCTCAAGAAGAATGTGCAGTCCTGTTTCTATGGACTTACTTGGCCGCAGCCCTTGCTCTCACGGGATGGTCAGCTGTGTTCATGTGGATCTTGTCCTAAATTAGCCCCTGCTCACACAGTCGCACTCCATCATTTGTCACTGTCAAAATGGCACGAAACTAAGCATTCAGTGTGGACAATCCCACCCATGCAAATACGAAGAAAAGATGAAATGCACAAGATGCTGTAGAAGGAATATTTAAGAAAAAATGAATTACCAATCATATATTAAAATTTTCGCCTTTTATCCATAATGCCAAGTGTATTTTCATTTTTTGGTTGCCTATTTGATTCAAATATTTGTACTTTACAAACCAGAATGAGTAGCAATGATCTCACAAGACCCAATATTTAAAAAAAAAAAAAAAAAGAATTACCAATCATATATTAAATTTTATGGCCTTTTATCCATAATGCGTGTATTTACATTTTTTGGCTGCCTATTTGATGCAAATGTTTGTACTACACAAACTACAATGAGGCACAATGATCTCAGATGAGCCTTAGCATGCTCAATGCATGCAGCTTTTGAAGCAAGCAAATATATTTTCCATCATCTGCGAAATTATAACGAAGTAACTAACCTACCTCATAAAAAATTTATAAAACTGATTGGTCGTCAAATAGTCGTGTTACAATTCCTACAACTCAACATGCACCAACCAGAAAATAATGCGAAAATTGACATGGTCTTTTGAACTGTCTGCTTTTAACATTGTAAAATAATATGACTTGGCCCAAATAATTTAAGAACGCTGGTTTTTTCTGCATTAAGTCCCAACTGCAAAAGACCCTTGCTCTTCAGTCGAAGCATGGCCAAGATGTCCTATATAAAAGCTACATGTCATCTCAATGAGCACATATCACATTGTACTTCTCTAACTCTGTTTTGAACTATTACAAAACGATGACGTTTATGAAATGTAGGGTACTCCTTTGCACAAGCAGAAAACCTCAATCTGCTTATAGGCATGCAATGGTATGTGGCACATATTAATCGCTCAAAACCCACCAATCATTATACCAATATATTTTCATAGAGAGGCAGAAATAATTAAGTTAATTGAAGAACAAATTTTACAGAATTTTGTGTGTTCAATATGACGTTCATTTCCAAGGATTTTTTTATGAAATTGCTGCCATACACAAATTTATTGAGAGAAATAACTTCGAATGCTTGCTAGTGAATCAGATTCCTCGTAATCTAGTTTCAAAGAAATATATTTTATTTATATCAAACACACAAATGGCAGAGACATAATTAAAGCAACAACTAGAAACTCATTTTCTTAGAAGATTATTTATATCACTAGCCTACACGATCAAGGGAAAATAGTGAACCTGGTAAAAAGAAGAAAAAGAAAAATAGTGTACTACTTGAGGACAAAGGTCACCTTTAGATGAGGGTAAGCTTGAGCTTCGGCCTGTTTGGTTGTGGCTCTACAACCTCCATATGGATCCTCACAGTCTGTAGAACACCATAAGAAACGCCACCATCAACCTTTTTAATCTTTTGCTGCTGCTCGTCTATGATCCATTCTCCCCCTCCCTTCTGACCTCTCGGTATCAAGTATACAGGTCCTTCGATTCCATATCTGAAAGTAAAGACGAAAATTATAGCGTTATTATCATCAGGTTCCACACGGCCATAGTCAGTATATATATATATATATATATACATAAAACAACTGCCTCAACTGGACGAGTTCCATACAACAGAATTTGACCAGTTGGTCTCCGGTAAATTATACCCACATGATGTGAACTACTCAACATAATATGGAAATCTAAAACAGATAAAGCAGACACTTTCCTTTCATCCTAAAGAAAGGGATAAAAGATATGTGGCAAGGTTTTGTTTTCAACTAGTGTCCAAAAACCATTTTCATGGGATACAATGGCTTATGAACCTCTACTTAGGAGACCATAGACAAGCAATCGTTTGAATCAATTTATGTTGATAGCACAGAAACAGGTAGTATAACACAGAAAATACCTTATCTAACAAATGTATCAGGGAAGAGAACAATCACACAAGGAGCACATAAACATAATAGCTGTTACAGTAAGATCTTACTTTGGCACAAAAACGATGAAGTCATTTGATCTTATTTTTAGTATTCTCGCCTCAGTATCAGTGGGCCTGCATAAGTGAAGCATGCAAACATGAGGAAAGAAACGAAAAGAGACTTGAGAAAGAAATAGCAACAAAAGTTTCCATGTTACCTTTTCCTGAAATAAATGAGTGTATGGAGCTCAACTGAGACTGTAATTCAGATCTAGGGTGGATCATAATCAAGACTATTAGCGGCAATATATTAACCAAAAGGTCTTCACTATGATCAAAACAAATACAGTAAAATATCCAGTTAAGAGCTTGTAAATATGAAGGCATAATGGCAATACAGAAAACTCTCCATCTGTACTTTTTTTAACTAGAACCTTAAGGAAGAGACAACCTTCGCCCCAGTCAATGGACTTTAAACATGAAAGCAATAACTCCTATATCTCAGAGGCCACAATGCCTTTACAATTACTTGGCTTGGGCCATGTTCCCGTTAGCAGAAAGTAAGCTAGATTTATTTATCTGCAGTCTAGTATGAAGTCCATATTCACATGGAAGTGGTACAGGATTGCAGAAAAATGTATGCTACTAGTAAAAATTTCGCAGTTTGCACTCATTCTTGCTCTGCCAAAATGATTAACTACAATTGTTAAGAGTAATCACTCTTATATTCTCTTTCATGATCCATCTGGGATATCACAATCAGCCCTTACAAGAGGAGCAAAATCATCATGCTCATTCTACAACTGAAGGCCCATCACATAGGGGTCTCCAACCCCAACAGTGACTCATGTTTGATAAATAAAAATTCATGTTCCCATCCCAGCAGACAAGATCATACACCACTAGTAAATCTTTAAGCTAATCCTCAAAATGGTTGGTTAATATTTTGAGAAATTTTAATGCAGTCAATTATGAAGCAGTCAAATTTCTCTTCCAAAATACATGAGTTATATCACAGGTCACAACCACCCCTGTTGCATGCATGATGTCCTTGGTATTGTCCTACTATTCCTCCAGGTCACCAGCACTAGCATACCCCAAGAGTACCAAGCATCAACCTCAAGGAATCTTCTGAATGAATGCAAAGCTCTAGCACAATGGACTCGGTAACCACTTGTTTGCATTCTCTCAATTGCTGAAAGAGTCCATTATTACACAACAATTCACTTCTTTTCTAAAATAGTCATGAGCGACTGCAACTAAATTTAATAAAACAAAAGATGGATCAAGAAAAGAGTGAGATTCTGAAATCAAAAGTGGTAGGATAA
>JBBMKE010410048.1:0-11697 GCA_037834125.1 Lippia alba | reverse complement strand
GAATTGGATGCTTTGGTAAGATTCAATATGTTTCCCTTAATTTGAGTTAAATGAATCTGGTAAGCTTTGCTTTAGTTTGAATCCCTATATGTATGTATCACGGGCAAAAAAATTTGGTATGAAAAAACTATCCCCAAGTTCATGAACCCTGCATGTGTTTGTAATCCCTATATGTATCTTTGCTCTATAAATAGTTTGAATCCCTATACGTATGTTTTGCTCTATAAATAGTTTGAATCCCTATATGTATGCTTTGCTCTATAAATATGTAGCGTATGTGGGTAGCCCCTCACTATGTCAAGTGGATGACTGACCCTCTCTCTCCCAATCTTTTAGTCTGCAGGTTTTGCGTGGAGTTTGGAGCTAGGCGGAGTCTTGTCAAGTCTTTGAGTCAGTCGGTCTGTTTTAGAGTGCCCTTGCATTCATATTTGTATATTATGAATTTGAATCGTTATGTAAGTTATGTATTTACAACTTATGTATTCTCGATATGAATTACCTTTGTCGGGATTTGTTTATTTATAAAAGAGGTCTGAGGAGCCCAAGTATGCTTGTGGTTTGTATGTTTAATTTCTGTAGGCCCATGGCCATTGCATGCGTATGATTTTAAGTCTTCCGCTGTTCGCATTCGATTGGTTTTATTTGACAGGGTCTACTTTCCGCTAAGCTTAGGGAGTTTTTGATTTGTCTCCCATTCTCTATAGTTTGGTGCGTGTACGGATTCTCAGTTTCGCCACTCGTGCCGGACTGTAGTGTGGGGGATGTGGTGCCTCACGTGCGGGGTACTACATCCTAAAGTGGTATCAGAGCCAGGTTGCAAAACCAGGGCTCAGTGTCGTTTTGAGTCGGTCTAGGTCGTTCGGAATAGGACAATTTTATTAAATGTTTGCATTTTCATTTGGACTTGACGTGATTTGCACTTGAAATTTTCACAGCTTGTTGATTTATTTACGTGCAATGCATTGCATTTCTTGATTGCACTCATTCAACGTGATTATGTGGCATATACACGTATTAATCGACATACATATATTACTCTTGAAGTTGCGAAAATTTAAGAATGCCACAACGTCGACAAGGTCTCAATCGATCAACACATCCGCATCACTACGACCATGAGCAATCTCATGCCCAAATGCAACAAATGAATCTGATGACAACAATGTATCGAGACTTCCATGCGTTTAATCCTCCCAGTTTCGTGAAGAAAGTGTCAATCAAGCTGAAGAATGGTTGATTAGGGGTAAGGATGAGGAGGAATCGGGACTAAGAGAGGAGTTCGGACCTTGATCTAACCTATAATTGGGAGAAAGACCTCAACATCCGAGTATTCAAGCCAAAAAGAAAATCTGGGGAAGGAAGCGGAAGGTTGGAAATACTTCAAGGGTAAAGGAAGAGCCCCAACCATGTGTGTATTGTGGAGAAACAAATCACGCCTACAACGCGTGTGGGGATCAGTTGGGAAAGTGCTTTGCATGTGGATCTAAGGATCACAAGGTCCCTGAGTGTGATCAATCCAGGGCCAATAAACAAAGGAACCGGAATCAAAAGCTTCACTTTAGACATCAACGAGAATTTGAGGATCGAGGTATTCGCATTCATGGCATTTGCATACATGTTCCATTATTGCTCTATTACTTGATTTTATTATACTTGTTGCTTGAAGCATTCTGTGTGTTAATGTGATACATATGTGATACATCCCATTTACACTTTAACCTTGCATGCATAGTCGATGTTTTCTTTTAGCTTGATACTTCCCTTGTGATATAAAGTATGACTCGAAGGGAGATGGTGAAGATTGGGGTAAATGAAAGAAGATGGTTGGGAGATTTTCGAGTAAGGGTGAAGGTGAGGAATCTTCATAAGAGGATGAAGGCTAAGGAAGTGATTCAGAGACCTCGGGTAGTGGAATGATTAGAAACTAATACCCGAGAGAGGAAGTTTGAGGATTGGAAGGGAAAGCTCGGCTCGAAATTTGGTGATGAATCAAGAAACGATGCCACTGACAAGGTTATTGAGGAGTACGAGGAATGGTCGTATAAAGCTACCAAGATGGAAAAAAGTGCAAAAAAGTTGAACGGGTTTACGAGCAAGCCATTGTTATACATATGTATCATGTAACATACAATTATGCAATGAGCTACTTAAGAGAAATTGGAAAAGAAATTTCGGGGATTTCGTTCGGGTTTTCAGAACCTCGGGAGTTCAAAACGAAGGAAATCATCACAAGGAAACGAGACCGATTCTTTTGAAAGACGCGTGTGAACAAGGGAATTGAGTTAAGAAAGTGTAGCTACCTTGTCGGTTTGAGATCGGAGTTTAGGATCCTAGCAAGCAAAAGATCAATATCCGGGAAGCTTGATTTTATAGAAAGACAAGACCGAGGTTAAAAACAGTTAGGCATTGGATCTGATGACAATACCAGGTCCATGGGATGAACAAAGAAGCTAGAAGGGAGTATGGATGTTGAAAGGTTTAAATTGGTCAAATTGAGACCAAGACAACACTTAAAAATCGGAAACTAGGATCGAAGAAACTATTGAAGGTTCGCATCCGATTAGGAAACGAAGCCGAGATCAATAATCAAAATAGAGATTACAACAAAACTTTCAAATCAATATCAATCACCATGTATGTATGGAGATCAAGAAACCTCAGCAACGATCCGATCTTCTCAAACTATAAAATTCTAATACCTTGGTGAACGGTACACGTAAACATACATATCACGTGCATCATGCATCCTTGAGTTTTGTTTATACTTATCTTGTTACCTTCTTGCTTTCCTTGTGAGTGGATTTGTGAGATCGGGAGAGTCTTGGTGAGTTAAGGTTCGAGATTTGCAATGAAGTCAACAACCTCATTTTGAAGATTTTGGTTGTGTGAAGAGGGTTCGGATGTTTGACACTCCGGACCTTAGATCGTGGTGAAGTAGATTCCGTTAGGGTTTGGTGATGGAGCGGCGTGAGTTCAATAACTACGCCAATCTAGGATATCGAGCTTTAGGGTTGACTTAATTGAACTCAAATGGTGAGAGTTGAATCTATTTAGACCCTCTTCATCGTGCGAGCCGACCGACCAATTCCTATGACCGAATCGATTTGAAGATTCAACCCCCTTGTGCTTGAAGACCTTACCGGGCTAACCCTCATCGGGACATCATGAACCTCGAACTTGGATGAAAAAGGAAAGTTGTTCGAGCTTGAAACTCGAGCAGTAGAACAGGGGGTCCAGGTTCTCATAGGGGGGAGATTGTGACACCACGTCACTCACACGTACAGGTACGCAACACATGTGAGTTTAATTTCATAATTTACATGATTTTTTGTATTAATTGATGCTCTTATATGATTTACAATTGTTTATTCTTTTCTTATTTGAACAACTTGAACAATTTGAACATATGTGTCATTTGAATTATTTGATTAATCGCGTAATACGTATTTTGTGTATTTGAATTCTCGAGCATGTTTAACGTGAAATATTTGATTCTTGGACTTGTTTGAATGATTAAATTTCTTTTGGGACCTTTCGTAATTAGTTGGACTCAATTTGTCACTTTTTGTATGTTTTGGGGGCCATTCAGTAATTAAGGCCTTTTGAGTTCTTAGGTCGTATCATGAGCTTGGGAACTCGGATTCAAGTTCCGACACCTTCTTGAGTTTGATTCGATGAATTGGATTCAATGAGATTAGCCCCATAATTTTCTGACTTCGTTTCGACCCCCGATTACCCGAATTTCGGCCCACGTACGCTTTATGCACCTAAACCCCTAGTGGGACCCTTAGCCTTGACTTGGAGACTTTTTCCTCCCCTTTTTAATCAATTTGCAGCTCTCTTCTCCCCTATTTTCAGCCCTCACACATAGCAAGAGAAGGAAAAGAAGAAAAATGGAGCCCCAAGCTTGAACCCCAATTTTGCTCCTCACCCCTAAGCTCAAGACCCTTATTTCTTGCATTTCTCTTCAAGATAAGCACATATTTGGATTCCTCTTGCTCTTGTCACCTTGTTTGTAATGCCCGAATGTGAGGTCCCACATCCTCCACATCGAGATCCGACCTGCATATGAAATGGAAAATCCATACCCGAATCAAATCACGGTGAACGGGGACTCCACACACTCACTATGCTAGGCAGGCTAACCCTTGAACCAAATTATAACCAAGAATCACAAGAATCAGATCAATGCAAGAGAAAAGCGAAAGCATTATAATTAAAGCAATTACAATGAGCTACGAGCTCCAAAAACTCATAATTCACAATAAGTCATGACCTTCACAGTCTCATGATACATAAAGCGTCTAAATAAATACATAATAATATGAGTGTGTGAATTACAAAAGACAACATGCTAGACCCAAATGCAAGACTTTCTAGACTTATATTCCCGCCAACTATAGCCCGACACGTGTAATGAAATGAAAAGTCCATACACGTACCAAGCCACAGCGAACAAGTGACAAACGAAAACCCAACCTAAGCTAGGCGGAATGTAGACCCTGGCTGAAAATTTTAAAACCTGCTTAGAATGCGCAATAAAATTTCAAACATAAACAGAAGCATCAGAATCGACACAAGCATACCCACAAGCAATGGCCACGGGCCAATATAATTTAAATCATACGAGTCACATGCAAACTTGGGATCACAGGCCTCTTTTAATGCAAGCAAACCCGATAAGGTCAATTTAAATCCTACGTGGCACACAGACCATATCTAAATGCATACTTATACTAACGTACGATCAAAACATACTAACTTATACAAATTCGAAATGCAAGGTGAAGTCTCAAATTAAAATACAGACATGACTCAAAACAGACTCCAAAGACCGACTCACACCGCCTAGCTCGAACTTTGCAAACTGAAAACATAAAAGGGGAGGGGTCAGTCCAAAGACTGAGCGAGGGGCTACACACGTACGCGTACATAAGTATACGGAGCACAGCACTTAAGTAATTTAAAATTCATGAACCGGGGCGTGGTTTTTGCAATCCAAAACATTTTACCCATTTCACGAATTAAATTTACAATTACAAACACACACGACTCGGCGAGCACGAGCCTTAAACCCACTTACACTTTTTTATACTTAAACGTATTTCGAATTCAAACGAAACAAAACAAACCTTCTTCTCCAGGTGATGGAAGGGTTGTGCACACCCTAACTATTCGTACAAACCGTCTGGTTCGTGAGTTTTGCGACACTCACTTCCCAAGGACTCCATCCCCACCTGCCTCCCGGTGGGTTTTGGGTTGATCCTTTCAAAGTTGGAGATCATACTAGGGAGTACCCGACGGCCCGCTGCCGTTCCAAGACTCCTTTCACACCAATCTCCTAGGCCCCACACAAAATCCCACAAAATGCTCGCTAGACCAACAAACGCACAAAACACATGCATATCATACTTATGATAATGTACGTACATATCATACCCACATACACTTAACCCACACGACGAACAAAAAGCGGACTAAGCGTACATAGGCTTATACATAGCGATTCATACTTTTCAAATCAAACTATCCGACAAAGCTAACAAATATGTATTTCACACATATCTACATATATACATAAGACTTATAAATTGCATTAATTCAAAACGAGCACATTGCAATAGGGTATAACTATATCCTAACCTTACTTGGTACCAACAAAGCTGAAGATAAAGCAAACGGTCCATCCCGGAACCTACATGACCCACTTGTCACCACCCCGGGTGCAACCTGAACCAAACTGAACACAAACAAAGGATTCAGACTCAAGAATAAACCACACAGACGCACGACAATGCTCAATATGCATAAGGATATGTATAAGTGCTCATGTTGTGCTTCTAAGGTGGTGTCGTGACCAAATTAAACATATCAATGCTTAAACATTTAAATGATGCGTTCATGCACGTATGGTTTCAAATTCAAATCGATTATATGCAAATTAGAACCTAATATAATTTAATAAAATCATATAATACACTTAGGACACGTTCATGTGCACAATAAATGCAATTAATAGAAATTGAAAGACAAAACAATTCAAATCATTTCATATTAGCTCACATAGCAAAATAATCAATTCATATTATTCATATCAATTCATTTAGTGCATAACAAATTCATATTCATACAATTAAATCATTTCCTTAGGTGCAAAAGTCTCTAATTAATTCCTATAAATTCTAATCAAATTCTATTCCACATATCACATAAGATTCATATATTAACATATCAATTAGATTACATAATTGCATGCTACGAATTCAATCAACTCACGGAGGTACAAATCTAAATTCGAATAAATCATTTAATCATTCAAGGCATGACAATCCATTTCTCACATAACATATTCAAATTCAACTAAGGCGATCAAGGCACAATAATTCATTTTATATAATTACCATTACCATATCAATTTATCTCATGCTTAGGTTTAATTAATTCAATTAATACATTTTACATATTCTAAAATTACACAAACATCCCCTAGCATACGAATTACAATCAACTAGTGACATAAAACGAAACTACTATCATCAACCATCATGGATTTATGCTTTCATAAATTCATATCATATTTTCAATCACCAAACAAAACATATTTATTCATTTATCAAACAAGAATAATTACAATTTAAAACGATCAACAACTAATCCGATTCGGTACAACGAGGCTCAATTTTCAATCAAAGGCATTCATACATATCACATATCATTTCATACATATTTTCATATACATTGGAGTTCATATCAATCGTCAATTCAAGCAATTACGCAATTAAATTCATATAAACAATTAAATCAATTAATTCTAAACTATACAAATATATTCCTAGAAAATAAATCGAGCGTCCTATTGACGAACCGAAAGCGGCATAAGACTCACCGCATCGAGCAGAACAAGTTGTTCGGAGGCCGCCGGAATGCCGCCACCGGAGTTACCGGAAAAGTGGCGGGCCGCCACTCTGCCACCGCCGGGACGTGCCGGAAAAATTGCCAAAATTCACCCTAGCTTGCTTTCGTCGTCCTCAATCCAAATCCTCGATCAATTTCTGCAAATTCAAAGCCCAACACCTCCAATTTCAAAAACAAGACTACTAAAGCCCTCAATCTTCATTTTTCAATTACTTTCAATCCGGTTAACGAAAATCGAATCCGTAAAAGGTATGACTCACCCACGACGAGAGCTTCGAAATGCCTATGCTCATTGCCGAAAAAAGTTGTCAGAGCCGACCCACATTGCCTGCCGCGGCTGTCACATGCCGGAAATGAACTCAGAGGGTTGATAAACATTGGAAACCTTCCTTACCCGTCGGAGAAGGTCGCCGAAGCACGTCGAAACGACGCGCTACAGTAACGCGCCTCGACCTCCGCCGCTTCAGCCGGCGCATAGGCCACCACCGCCGCCTCAATGGCCACGCCACCACTCCAGAAAGTTGTGTCACTCGAAGACCTAACCAGCCCCACCAGCGCCGCCACGAACCTCCACCGGAAAGCCGTCGAAATCGAAGGCGAATTGAAGCCCGATTTCCGCCGCCGCCTGCACCTGTCGGAACCACCACCTACGGTTGTTTGCCGGCCTAATCGAGGCCGGAAATAGACTCAGGAGGTCCAAAAACGTAGGGAGGGGTGGTCGTTGGCCGACGACGAGGTGGCGAAAAACCGCTGCTGTCGCTGCTTGCTGCGCCACCACCGCTGATTTTTGTACCACGAAATTGGTACGGTTGAGACTGCATCGTCGAGATGCTCAAAAAGCACTATTCATTTATCGAATTCCATCAAGTATCGACCGAGTTTGGGATGTGTGTGTTCTCACACCTTCAAGTGTGTGTGGGGGGCCTGATGTGCGACGGGGAAGAAGGAGGGGAGAGACTGAGCTGAAATGGCATGAACTTCGAGGAGCTGGGATATTTATCCCGGCTTCTCGTGCGCGAAACGGACGGATGAAGGAGCTAACGACGTCAGAATTGGGCAAACTTAGAGTCTACGTACTCGATTTGATGCCCTGAACGCAACGGAGGGGTAAAAGAGGTCTAAATCTCGACCGAACGAGAAATGACCGAAAAACCCTAAAAAGAGAAAATTGCAAACAAACCCCTAAACTCTTAAAGAGTTCCAAATAGGGCCACACAAAACACAGAAGCACATAATCATGTAATTAAACATACAAATAGGGAACACGTGGCGAGATCTTGGACGTCCGAAAAATTGGGATGTTACACACCATTGTTGTTCTTGAAGCTTTAAGTATGTAGAAGAAATGGAATTTTGTTCTTGATCTAACTTCTTGATGTATGCCTTGTTTGATCTTGTTTTTGAGCATTTATTACATGGTTTTTGTATCCTATATTTGCCTTGATGTGTTAGATTGAGGATAGCATGATTAAATTGGGGTTTTGTTCGAGTTTTTGGCCTGGAAAATGCTTTTTCCCTTGCTGGCACGAGGAGTCGCGGTCGCGACCATTTTTAGTTCATTTTTGGTAGCTGCCGCGACACCATTCTTGCCTAGTTTCGAGTTGCTACAGTGCAGGTCGCGGCCGCAATCATTTTTAGTTCATTTTTGGTAGCTGCCGCGACCAGCCCCTTTTTTGTGACAGTTTTGTGACAGTTTCAATCTGCTACAATTGTTTTCGTTTGTTTCGCGTTTTCTTCCGTTTCTTTCATGTTTTATGTGTTTTTCTTGTTTCTTTCTCACCTTTGTTGTATTGATAACATGTAATATTATGTGTTAGAATATATTTTGTGAATTTATGGCTCGTTTTACTTGATGGTTTCCGAGATTTGCTCTCATATGCTCATATGTAACCAAAATGCCTTTCAACTCACATGAATGATCTAGGACTTCATTTACGTGCTTAGTATGCTATACTATGGCTCCTTTTATGACTTGAATGTCTTGTTAATATGGTGTAATATGTGTTACCTTCTACAATGTGAATTTGTGGTTGAATTTAAATGCTCGTTTTTGAATTATGCTCATATGTGCTGTTATATGACTTAAACATTTTCTAAAATATATGAATGAGTTAGAACTTCATTTATTTGCTTAAAATATTAATCTCTTGTTCCTTTTATGACTTGAGTGATATGTTATAAATTATGAATTACATTTATGAAATGGTAGGATATATTTTAGTTTAGTTTTGAATATAAATGATTTACGTGATGCATTCTTACATTTTATTCGCATCATCCACGTACATATGCATTTGCCGAGTGTCTATTTAGTTCACATTGAGTCTAAGGTTGTCTTTTATTGTTTATTTTGTTCAGTGGTTCGTCTCAGGGGTGACGTGCTGGTTCCCTGAGCATCTGTTAGCTTCCCATTTTGCCCGTACTTCGTCTTCATGGTGAGGTTTTCTTCTTTTAGTTATTTCGACCTAAAACCCTTTGTGATTTGAAGCCCGCATGCGAAATACATATATTATATGTTACATATATGTGAAATATGTACTTTGAGGGCTCGTCCCACTTGTTATGAATATTGGAAAATGCTTTTATATGTATGTACGTTCTATTTTCATTTGTTTTGGAAAACCGGTGTATAGTGTGTGTGCGTAAGCGAGAATTGGCTTTGAAAAGTAAGCTTTATTGGATTTTGAATTGGATAATGGGCCCCGGAGAGTGGTATGGCATCTTGGGACGGCCGTGGGGTCGCCGAGCTCCCTCATCAACACTCTCCCTTTGAGAGTTTCATCTGACCTTAGGAGTTTTGAGGAAAGATGGTCTCTTGAGCCGGTGGTAACCCCGCCGAAGGTTTTAGGGAGGTAATTAAACCCTATCTCGTAGGAATTAGACCAATAGTTAGGGCTTGCTACCCTTCTATCACCCAGAGTTGGTTGGTTTATTTTGTATTTAGTTTTCGTATTACCTTGAATTATGAGGAGTTGGAGTTTGGACTCGTACTCGCCAAGTCGTGGGTGTGCATTTGAATCTATGAACGAGGATAGACTTATAACTATCTAAAATTTGGTGATTTGGCCTTCGGCCCTTCTTTTACCCTTAAACTATATGTATATATCTATTACCACGGAAAATGTTTTGGTTTGTAAAAACTATTCTTGGGTCGTGGATTGTTTAAGTTTAATAATTGCTTTGCTCTATATATATATGAGTGTATGGGTTAGCCCCTCACCAGTCTTTAGGACTGACCCTTGTTGTTGTTTCTCTTTTTCCCTCTTGCTTGAGAGTTGCAGGTACTTTTGGATGTCGAGCTAGGCGGCAGTGTCTTAGTGTTTTGTCAGGTAGCTTGAGTTTCATGCATTGTACTTCCTTTCAGTATGAATATTGTATATGATGAAGTATATATAAGAATGGGATACATGTTGGTACGTTGTAAATTATGTAAATTAATTGTATTAGTTGAACTTTATTTATGTTGAAAGAGGCCCCGTGCGCCCATTTTTGCATGTGACCCGCATGTTTAAAATTAATGTTGGCTGTGGCCGTTTTTTGTGAATTTGTTAGTTGGGATCCTGTGTCTTCCACGTTTGTCTTATTTCTTTTTGCGCACTCTGTATAAGGGTCTAGACCGCCTAGCTAGGGTGTTTTTGTTAGCTAGGGTCCAATCTCATTGAGTTGCCTATGACAAAATATGGATTCATCCTTGAAAAGGATAACTTGTTTAAGTGTTGTGCTAAGCTTGATTGTTACAAGAAAGAAGTCATCTTAGAGGATGATGAAAGTTGGACATCAGGGAATAAGATGAAAAGGTTATTGATGGTTTCTTTAATGGTAGCTAAGGAACAGATTCAAAGTGGAGTAAAAGGATTTATCGCCTATCGTTTGAATAGGCCAAAAGATCAACCCAAAATCAAAGGAGTGGAAGTGGAAGTGGAAGTGAAAATGAAGCATGAAGAACTGTGTCACCAGATTGCATATAGTTAAAAGAGGACTAGTAATGGAAGAAAGTTAAAACTTTGATGGGAACTAAGTTGTATTTCAGTATAGCAGCACACCCTCAGACGGATGGACAGTCTCAAAAGAATCATTGAATAATTGGAAAATGTTGAGAGCTTGCAATTTGGACTTTCAAGATAGTTGGAAGGATGGCTTACCCTCCGTGGAGTTTGCATACATTAACAGTTATCGGGCTTCGATTCAATCAACGTCATATGAAGATCTATATGGAAGCAAATGTAGATCTAAGTTATATATTGGGATTTGATAAAGTGTGACAGATAGAGGATGAACCGAAGCGAGAGTAAATTTGGTTAAGTGGATAAAGGATGCAATTGGAGAGATTCAGATCATTCAGAAAAAGATAAAAGCTTCTCGGATTGATGGAAGAGTGTTCTTCAAAACATCACCCCGAGGTGTTTACAGTATCGACAGGAGAATCTGAGGACATATTCTTTTTAAGGAGGGGTGATTGTAACAGCCCGGAATAGGGTCTGGTAGAAAACGGTAAGATAAGGACAGTGGTAAGGTGTTTATAGGTCTTGATCCAACTTTTCAAATGTTCATGCATTGCATCCTTGCATGAATTATGTGCTCGTATATGTTCTGACATGTTTTAAGGGGGATTTCTTGGCCGTAAACCCAGTTTCCTATTCCTATCTCGAGCCTAACTTGACCAATGCCCCAATGGAACCCTAGAGGTTCATCTCATATGTATTCCAATCCTTTGAACTTGATTCCCAAGCTCCGAGAGTCTTTCTTGAACCGTTAGGGCATTTTGGGAACTTACCGACCAAA
>JBBMKE010410009.1:0-11701 GCA_037834125.1 Lippia alba | reverse complement strand
AAACAAAGATTCGGCGAGTACGAATCATCCCTAACTCCTCGAAATAACATAAACATAACTTAAAGCATAAATCAATCATCCCCCATCAATGGCAATCGGGAATCAAACCCAATTCGCCTACTTACATATGTACGGGGGTTGCAATCCCAGACGTACTCGAAGTTTCATGCCTCATCAACCTCCTGGATAAAAGCGTTACACCACGAATGGGAATCATGCACAAGTATAGTCCGACGACCCTTGCCGTACTGGGTCTCCTTACCCATAATTCCCGGGGCCCAATTACTTACCGAACCAATTCTCATATTTTAGGGCTTACCTCGAAACAAGCTTAACCTAAACGTAAAGAAACTTAAGCTTACTAATGCTTATACATGTATCTTTTCATAAAAGTCCTTAAGCGTATCCATAAGACCATAATCATATCTTAAACACACGTAGAGATAAGAATATATGAGATATATACTCGCATGCGGGATAAAAACCAGCACATTAGGGCCATAGGTCGTTAACTAGTACAAAAGATCCTAAACCTCACCTTTGACAGAGGCGGAATGGAGCCGGAAGTAGAAAGGGGGAATCCAACACCTAAGTCTCGGGCTCAACAACGTCCGGAAGGGGCTCTGAGACATACAAACACAATACCCAAGACTTAGACTCAATAACGTACCAATTAGATGCTTGGGAATGCTTATGGATGCAATGAATGCAAATGAAATGGAAATATGCACCATTTAAGTCATTTAAATTAGAATCTCGTACAAAGCGTACCATATAATTTCATATACAAAATTCATAAAATGAAATAAATAATTAAATCACAATCCATGCAAATCTCACGTTCAAGCATGCAAAGCAAAGGCCAATTACAAGAAAAACTCAAAAGAAAAACAAAGTTGGAAGCTAAAAAGCAAAGGTAACAGACCACATTTGCCCGGCCGGGTAAATTTCCTTTACAACTTTCCCCGGTCGGGGAAACTCCAAAAATCGTCACAGGAGCATTTTCCCCAGTCAGGTAATTTTCCTTGACAACTTTCCATGGTCGGGAAAACTCCAAAAATCCTTACAGGAGCATTTTCCCCAGTCGGGTAATTTTCAAAGCACAAAATTCCCCAACCGGGTAAATATGTCGAGTTGGCCAAAATCAAACCCAAGACAAGATTAAACAATCCAAAACTAATAAAAACTCATTCAAATACATGTTATCTCATATAAGAACATAATAGGATTCACAAAGAATCGAGAAAACACTAGATCACAAGCACATTCTCAAAGAAACGCACATAAGGGCACTTAAGAACAAAACCGGCATAGTGATCATTCAAGGAGCCAAAAATGCATTCAAATTCTATCACAAAGCTACCAAATGACCAAAAATCAGCTATAACACATTATAACACTCAAATGCACAAGTTGGGGAAAAGGGGACCAAGTGATCTTGCCCAACAATCACTCAAAACCACAAGCATGCTTGGAAATCAACTCTAGGGCGCATATGAAGCACAAATTGATCAAGAAATCACAATCCCTTGCAACATCCCACAAACCCACATATCTCATAAATGCTATACTCCCCTAATCCAACTACCAAGTAAGGGAAACCATAAATGATCGAGGATTATGCAACAATAACCTCCATAAATGCCTAAATGCACAACAAGAGCCAATGGAATGCAAGAATGCTTATATGCCATGAAAGCCCTTACTATTCATCATCTTGCTCAAGAACAAACTCGCCAACATAAATCCCATGATCAATGCACATAAATGAAGTCACAAGAGCATGGAGGTCAAGAAAATATGCATACCTAGTGAAGAAAGTGAGCAAACAAGGTCTTGGAGCTTGAGGTCTTGAACAAAAATGGTGGCTTGAGAACTAGGCTTCTCTTCTCCTTTTTTCTTAACTGAAAATTGGTGCAAATGGGGGAAAGAGAGAGAGATGGACCAGTTTGTGCAAGAAGAGGGAAAAAGAAAGTCAACAAGTTAAGGCTTTGGATCCCACATAGCTTCTTAGGTGTGTTTCTTGTACGTGTACGTATACGGTTGGGTATTTCGATCGAAAATAGATACGGAAAGCTCAAGACCAACACAAAATCACATAGACATATTCTCAAATCATATAAAACACGTAAACATGCTCGAAAAACCAAAACCTCAAAACACGTAACAAACGAGAGCAAGAAATTCACGTACACATAGGTTCAAATAATTCACGTAATTCACATAATTCAAATAAGAAAGGAATAAGAAAAGAGGTTAAATAATTTATAAATCATGTAATTGGTAATTAAAATCCGCACATACGTCATACCTGCTCGTCCGGCGGATCGGGGTTCACAATCTCCCCTCCTTAAAAAGGACTTGTCCTCAAGTCTGATCCAATTCCTCAAACAACCCCGAATACAACCTTCTCATCTTGTCTTCAGTTTCCCATGTTGATTCCTCGGACTTCTGGTCCCTTCAAAGTACTCTTACCAACGGTATCCGTTTATTCCTCAACTCTTGAATCTCTCTATCTTGAATTTCAATGGGATGTCTCACAATGGTCAAGTCTGGCTCAACTTGAACTTCATCCTCTGAAATAATAGAACCTTCATCGGGGAAAAACTTTCGAAGTTGTGAAACATGAAAGACATTGTGTATCCCGGTTAATTGCAGCGGCAAATCCAATCTGTACGCCGTTTCTCCAATCCTTTCCAAGATCTCATATGGCCCAAGGTATTGGGGATTAAGTTTCCCACCTTTACCTGTTCGAGTGAAGCCCTTTCTAGGAGATGCTTTCAAGAAGTCTCGATCTCCGACTTCGAACTCTAGGGCTTCTTCTCTTATTGGCGTAGCTCTTTTTTCGATCCTGTGCCGCTTTCATTCTCTGTTTGATTAGGCGGACTTTCTCAATCGTAGTCTCGATTTCATTTCTCGGCATTGCCCTTATTAATCGATCTTCCTTAGTCCACTTCCAATCATTTATCTCCCAATAAATCGGCGACCGACACTTTCTCCCGTACAAAGCCTCGTATGGAGCCATCTTAATTGAGGCTTGGTAGTTGTTATTATATGCAAACTCAACCAACGGGAGATGTTCATCCCACTTATCCTGAAAATCCAACGTGCAAGCATATCTTCTAAATACTGGATTAATCTTTCTGATTGCCCATATGTTTGGGGATGCGAAGCCGTACTAAAATTAAGCTTAGTTTCTAAGTGCTTGTGAAGATTTTGCCAGAAAACTGAAGTGAACCTTGGATCTCGGTCGGATATAATGCTCTTCAAAATTCCATGTAACCTTACGATCTCTTTACAATATAACTCGGCCAACTTCGGGACCTTATCCGACATCCGAACTTTTAGAAAGTGAGTCGACTTGGTTAGTCTATCCACGATAACCCAGATTCCATCATACCCTCCTTTTAATCTTGGGAAGTCGGACACGAAGTCCATAGTCACTTGCTCCCACTTCCAATCAAGAATCGGAAGTGGTTGGAGAGTTCCACCCGGCTTCTGGTGTTCTGCTTTAACCCTTTGGCAAGTTAGACAACGTTTCACGAAGTTAGTGACGTCCCTTTTCATGCCATTCCACCAGAATCTCTCTTTTAAGTCTGGTATAGCTTAGTACCTCCCGGATGGATAGAATATCTCGAGCGATGTGCCTCCTCAAGTATAATTCTCTTGAGCTCTTTTGGGACGCATATTCTCGCTTTAAACCTCAACAAACCCGACTAATCAAAGTTGAACTTCAGATTAGGAGCCCGTTTCAATCTCTTCAACAATTTCTGTAAACCCGGATCTGATTTCTGAGCATCCAATAACTGTTGAAATAACTCTGGTTGCACGGTAAGATTCGAGAGCCAACATGCCGTGGCTACCAAACTTATACCCAAGCTTGATGATCCAACTTCCAAGCCAGCCACGCTCGCCTTCCTACTCAGAGCATCGGCTACTGCGTTTGCTTGACCCGGATGGTATTGGATCTTGCAGTCGTAATCCTCTAGAAACTCCATCCAATGCCTCTATCTTATTTTTAACTCATTTTAAGTAAATAAGTAGTTGAGGCTCTTATGGTCGGTAAACACCTCGAACGTTGCATCGTAAAGTTAGTGTCTCCACTTCATCAAAGCAAATACTACGACGGCTAATTCGAGATCGTGTGCTGGGTAATTCTTCTCATGCTCCTTCAACTTTCTTGAAGCATAAGGAACCACCCGACCATGCTGCATTAAAATGGCTCTGAGACCTTCCTTTGAGGCATCCGTGTACACTGCATAACCATCTATTCCCTCGGGTAAAATGAGAATCGGTGCAGAAGTCAATCTCTCCTTGAGAATCCTGAAGCTTTCCTCACACTTGTCGCCCCATTCGAACTTGGAATCCTTCTTGGTTAAATGAGTCAATGGAGTAGCAATCTTTGAGAAATCCTGAACAAATCTGCGATAGTACCCCGCTAACCCTAAGAAACTCCTTATCTCTGAAGCATTCTTTGGCTGTTCCCAATTTGCAACGTCTCAACCTTCGATGGATCAACTTCAATTCCATTCCCCGAAATGATATGGCCCAGAAACATCACCCTGTCGATCCAGAACTCATATTTACTGAACTTGGCGTAGAGCTTATGTTTCCTTAAAGTCTCCAATACAATTCTTAAATGTTGGGCATGTTCTTCAACTGACTTGAGTACACCAGGATGTCGTCTATAAATATCACCACAAACTTGTCCAAGAATTGTTTAAACACCCTGTGCATCATGTCCATAAAGACCGCCGGAGCATTCATTAAACCAAACGGCATCACAATGAATTTGAAGTGTCCGTAGCGCGTATTAAATCCTGTCTTGGAGATATCCTCCTCCCTAATCAGCAACTGATAATAACCCTGCCTCAGATCTAACTTGGAGTACACACGCAAACCCTGCAAAAGATCGAACACTCCTCGATATGAGGTAAAGGATATTTGTTCTTTATTGTCATCCTATTCAACTCTCAGTAATCTATGGACATCCGTAACATCCCATCCTTCTTCTTTACAAACAAGACGGGAGCACCCCATGGAGAAGTGCTCGGACGGATGTACCCACATGAGAGAAACTCATCTAGCTGCATCTTAAGCTCCTTAAGTTCTGCTGGAGCCACTCTGTAGGGAGTCTTTGAGAAAGGCTCTGATCTGGGATGAAGGTCTATGACAAATTCGATGTCCCTATCCGGAGGCAAAGAGCCTAGGCTTTCAGGAAAGACATCGGGATATTCTTGTACGACCTCCATCTCTTCGAGCTTGGCCTGATCCTTAGGCTTGTTCAAAAGATAGGCCACAAAACCCATTGCGCCATCCCGGACCATTTCTCTAGCCTCTAGGAAAGAAACGAACGGGCTTGCCTTCAGCCTCTCGCCCGTGAAAACCACCGAACCCAAAAACACCTTCTTCTCCCTAAAATCCATTACCGCTCTATGCTCGTAGAGCAAATCCATACCCAATATCACATAATACCTCTTCATAACCATCTCAATCAAATCAGCCCTAAAAACCCGGTCTTCAAAGCTAACCGGACAACCCCGATAAATCCTGCAATTATTTACACTACCACTCAAGGGAGAAGTAATCACATAGTCATGTGCACACAAGAAAATAAGTAAACACAACGAGGAAGCAATATCCCAAGAAATAAAGGAATGAGTGGCCCCGGGATCAAACAATACATGTAATACGATGCCATGAATGATTATTGTACCTTCCACCACGGCATTCGGATCGATTTCGGCGGCCTCCTCTCCTCTGAGAGCATAGGCTCGAGCTTGAATAGCCAGCCTTTGATTTCCACCTTGAGCATTCATCGGCCTCTTCTTTGGATAAGCATTCAACATGTAATCCGATGCTCCACATCCTAGCATTTGTTGTGAAGCTTGAAACATTTCTCCAAGGGATGATTCCCTTGACAATGCGTGCATCGAATCGGGGCTGGAAGTGCTAGAGGTTGATTCTTTCTAGGCGGTGGTGTCTTCCCGGAGGCATGATTTTTGCAAAATAATGATTTCCAATACGAATGCGTGAGGGTCAATGTTCATGCGCACAATAAAGAAATAAAGGCAATAATTCACATAAATGCACATGTAACCACATTATCCTAAGCCGACCGACCTAGACTCACCCGACACGACACTAGACCTCTGGCATTGCAGCCGCGAGGTCTGATACCACTCAAGGATGTGACGCCCGAACGCGGGTCATCCACATCCCCCGCACCTAGACCTAAACTCACGCATGAAATGAAAGTCCATACATGAGCCCGAGTCTAAGAGAACGAGGGCCTAAACACACCCACTAGGCTAAGCGGGGGGGCTAAAAAACTGGAGACAGAGTGCGCAAAGAAACAAGACCGAAAGTAAAACAGAAAGCGGAAGCAACCAAGATCATCATACAAATCAATACTAGCATCGAATATTCACATTACCACACGAGACCAAAAGAATAATATACATAATCTTCCAAGTACAAAAGTAGCATAACAAGAGTTCAAAAGTCATAAAACATAACATATGCAAATGCAGACTCGACGTAAGCCATCTAGTACGACTCTAGACGCACTTCCCCGCCTAGCTCGAGAAACATGCACTAAAGGTGGGAAAAGGAGAGGGTCAGTCCAAACACTTGACTGAGTGAGGGGGTTAACGCACACCCACACACTTATATAAATATAACAGAGCACGTATCAAAGTGATGTCTACGAACCGGGCTAGGGTTTTGCAAACCAAAATCTTTAAAAGAATACATACATATATAAAGAAAATCCTTTCCCAATTCATAATCCATCTAGCATAAATAGAAACAAAGATTCGGCGAGTATGAATCATCCCCAACTCCTCGAAATAACATAAATATAACTTAAAGCATAAATTAATCCTCCCCCATCAATGGCAATCGGGAATCAAAGCCAATTTTCCTACTTACATATGTACGGGGGTTGTGATCCCACATGTACTCAAAGTTTCACGCCTCATCAACCTTCTGGATTCGCGCGTGACACCACGAATGGGAATCATGCACAAGTATAGTCCGACGGCCCTTGCCGTACCGGACCTCCTTACCCATAATTCTCGGGGCCCAATTACTTACCGAACCATTTCTCATATTTTAGGGCTTACCTCGCAACAAGCTTAACATAAACGTAAAGAAACTTAAACTTACTAATGCTTATACGTGCATCTTTTCATAAAAGTCCTTAAGCGTATCGACAAGACTATAATCACATATTAAACACACGTAGAGATAAGAATATATAAGATATATACTAGCATGTGGGACAGAAATCAGCACATTAGGGACATAGGTTGTTAACTAGTACAAAAGATCCTAAACCTCAGCTTTGAGAAAAGCGGAATGGAACCGGAAGTAGAAAGGGGGAATCCAGCACCTAAGTCTCGGGCTCAACAACGTCTGCAAGGGGCTCTGAGACATACAAACGCAATACCCAAGACTTAGACTCAATAATGTACCAATTAGATGCTCGGCAATGCTTATGGATGCAATGAATGAAAATGAAATGGAAATATGCACCATTTAAGTCATTTAAATTTGAATCTCATACAAAGCATATAATATAATTTCATATACAAAATTCATAAAATGAAATAAATAATTAAATCACAATCCATGCAAATCTCACTTTCAAGCATGCAAAGCAAAGGCCAATTACAAGAAAAATTTAAAGGAAAAACAAAGTTGGAATACTAACTGGGCATTTTTCCTCACTGTTCTTCATCTCTAGGCTCTCCGATCACCATTTTTTGCATTCTCGCTGCATCCAAAGGTGTTATCCTAGCTAGAAGAACTCACGATGTTTCAGATACCCAGTTCCTGAGGCTCATAACGCCCGTGATGGTCTTTCCCTCATAAACAAATCTTAAAGTGTTGGTGAATTAATACATTATATATATATAATTATATATATATATATATATATATAATAATTTTTTTTCTTTTTATTTGAACACATGTAAGTTGCACAGAGTTACTAGTTTTATATTTTCAAGGGTGATAATACCAACACAATTTGATAAGGATGTTTTGGAGAGATTTTGCTTAATTTAATTAGCGAATTTTTTATTTTTTTAATCTTGATAATACCAAGATTAGATAAGAATGCATTAAAGAATAGTAACAACGTCTTAGAAAGATTATTATTATATTGAACCACATATTCCTTGTTTTTAGATACTATGTTTACTTAGTTTTAGTGTTTCTAACCGTCTTCACTATTTTTAGTCAATCGGTCATTTAGATTGGTCAAAACAAAATTTCGTAAAGATATTTTTTAAGAAAACATCTTCTGAAGACGTTTTTTAGAAAAATATTTTATACCAAAATTAAACTATTTTTATACCAGTTTTGCACTATATATGCACGTGAACAATGCACTAATATTAAAATTTCACCCTTAAATTCGAATTAAGATCAATTACATCTCACAAGGTCAAGTTCATGGATAAATGTTAATCACATTCTAAAAATCTAAATGGACCTTTCCCAATAATTTATAAATTTCTAAAATAGGAAAAAAATTATATTCATCCCTATATTTTTAATGAAAATTCAAAATAATACTCATATTTTTAATTTAATTTAAATTCATACTTTAACTTATTTGTTTATCTTAATCTTAGGCCAAAATTTATAAATTGACTAAAATAAACTTAGACTAAATTCTTTTTAAGTACAAATATAGAGGTTTTTTTTTGAATAGTACCCATGAGTTGAAAAAAAATTTGTTTACTCCCCATTTTTAAAAAACTTTTCGTTTGCTCCCCAAATGAGAGGCAAAATGTTTGTTTACTCCCCATTTTTCGCAAACGTGGTATAAAAACTCAAGGATCGCGTAACTAAATCCACAAATGTTGTATTTTTTTCGCAATATCATGTATATACATCATTTGGGGAAAAACATACATCATTTGGAGATTTACTTAAACCTTAGGAGGATTGACGAAGGGTGGTCTCTTGAGCCGGTGGTAACCCCCCGAAGGTTTCAGGGAAGTAATTAAACCTTGATTCGTGTGTTTCGCTGATAATTAGGGCTTGCAAGCCTTCTATCACCCATTGTGAAGGTTGGTTTCTGAATTTTTTTTTTGAATATGCATATGAATATGAGATGGATTATGAGGAGTTGGTTGGAAAACTCGTACTCACCGAGTTAGTTTGAATTTGAATATAACTCGTGAAGCGGGAATGGATTCTTAATTAATAATTTTTGGTTGATTTTGACCTTTTGGTCATAAATTCTTCTATATATATTATCAGGGGAAAAATTTTTTAGATTGCAAAAACCATGCCCCGGTTCATGAGCTTTTGAATTTGATATAGGGAAAATTACATCCAACTCCCCAGCATTTAGGCCTAATTACAACGCAGTCCATCATTATCTAAAAATTACAATAAAATCCTTATAATAAGTGTTATTTGGGTTGAGGCCCATGACGGAAAATGCAAATTTACTCCTATACCTTTGACGGAATGTTAGCCCTCTTTTTTTTTTTCAATTTAAATGTTAAAAATTGAAAATGACAATGTTGTCCTTTAACTATATATAACTAAAAAAATTCAGTTTAATATATATATATATAACATAAAATATATAACATATATACATAACATATATATACATATCACTTTCCCACCGCCACCCCTATGCAAAATGCAGGACTGCATCGCCGGTGACAAATTTTCCTCCTCCGCCGCCGCTGGTAACCGCCGCACGGTACAACCATTTCGTCCCGCCCCAACCCCACCACGCCATTTCCTCCCTCGCCAATTCAGCCGCCACCACCGTCCATCCAGAATCCCCAAATCCGCTGCCGCCACCCGTGGACCCAAATCAGCGCCTCTCAATTCCACCGCCGCCCTATTCCTCCCCATTTCATTAACAATTTTCTCTCTTTGTTAGATCCAGATCCGGATCTAGATCTGAGTGTATGTTTTTCTGAAAGTATTTGTGCTTGTGTGTGATTGTGTGACTGCGTGTTGAGAAGAAGAAGGAGTGGAGTGTTGGTCGTGGTTATTGCTGGCGATGGAGACACAGGGGGAAGGGAGGCGATGATGAGGGCGGGGATGAGTGAAGCGATTATGAGGGATTAGGTGGTGGCGGCACTGCGGCAGGCTTCGTAGTGGTCGCTGGAAGAGCTCGCCCGAAAAGGAGCCCCAATACCCACTACAAAAAAATACCGAAAATCGACTGGAAAAACCGACATAATTTTTAGATTTTTCGTTGGAAAACAAGATTTTTGATGGAAAACGGACGGAAAACCAACGGGATGGCGCCCGTGGGATAACCCATCGTCGGAACTGGGGTACCTACGACTCCGTTTCATTGGTTTTTCGTTGGAAATATATTTCCAACGGAATTCCGATGGGCAAATAAATTTTCCAACAAAATGATTTCCAACAGAATTCCAACGGAAAACCAATGAATTTTCAATGAAATTAAAATGATTTAATTTTAAACTAACCAACGGGATTTTCCGTTGGTATTCCGTCGGAAAAAAAGAATAAAATTAAAAACCAACGGGATGGCGCCCGTGGGATAACCCATCGTCGGAACTGGGGTACTAACGGGTCCCTTCCGTTGGTTTTCCATTGGAAATATATTTCCAACGGAATTCCAATGGGCAAATAAATTTTCCAAAAAATTCCAATGGAAAACTAATGAATTTCCAATGGAACTAAAATGATTTAATTTTTAAACTAACCGACGGAATTCCAATGGGATTTTCCGTTGGTATTCCGTCGGAAAAGAAGAATAAAATTAAAAAAAATAAAAAATTTATTTGTGAGACCGATGCACCCCGGAACAAGCTACACCAAGACCCCCAGACAAGCCACACCAAGACCCAAGACGAGGCACCAGACGAGCGTGGGCTCGGCAGTCCGAGAATAAATCCTCAGAATATTGGCGCAGGCGGGGATTTGAACTCGGGGCCCTAAGGAAGAGTGGTGACCTCATACCAACTAGGATAACTTACTTCTTAATAATATTATGTCTTTAAATATATTTATACACCTATTTCAATTAATTATTTAAATACTTTTTGTTATTAATCTAAAATTTAAAATTTTAATTTTAAATATATGATTATGTGAATTAAATATAATCATTTTTATTGAGATATCTATATATATTATAAAAGTACGAGTTGAGTTTTTAGTTTCTTCAAACTTTGTGATCAACCAAAATGTCTTCACTATATTCAAAAATATATTAATTATAAGTTACATTATAAGATATTTGTACATTTAAAAATAAGATTATTAATACAAAAATAATATTTACATCGTTTAACTGAAATTATTAATTCAAAATTATAAAATAAATTATTTTTTTTTGTATAAATAGAAAATCATTGCTAATAACTATTACATAACAATTAATTATATTATAAGCCTTCAGTTTTTTGTGTATATATATATATAAGTTTTTTTAATAAAGATACATAATATGATAGTATATTATGTAAATTGCCATTGATAGCTAATAGAATAGCATATTAATTAACACTATATAAATATATATTTTTTTTTGGTGGAAACACTATATGTATGTACGTATATAAGTCTATAAGTGAGTGTTTATAATACATGGATACAAATATGATACAACATATATTAATTTTTAAATTTAACTAGTGAAAGATGTTTGTCACGATGTCCAACCTTAATATGATACAAC
>JBBMKE010409990.1:0-11702 GCA_037834125.1 Lippia alba | reverse complement strand
AAGTATCAATCTATTCTTGTGGTAGACATTAAAACCATGTATATTCACTGCTGGAGCTTCCTTCAGAAACCCAATAGCTGTTGTAACCTCACTCTGCAATCAGAAAAATACGTACGTCAAACGGACTGTGCAGACACATAGACATTTGTTCATGATTAGTATGAGATTGAGAAACGTCTCTAAGGAAAAGTACTTTTCTGCTTCTAGCAGAAAGCCAAAATGAAGTGTTTTGTTTTACCAATTTGCTTAAAAGTTGAGCTAGAAGATGGAAGATACACTTTTTTTCTTTTTCGGAGTGAGGCTGGGGTAGTTTCAACTTTAGCTTCTCCAAAAGTAGGAATTTTTGCAAACATCCCTTGTATTTTAATATCTATCTCATAGCTTTATAAGAATTTACTGAAACAATCCCTACCGTCAGATTTTGAGGTTTATACATTATGAATTCCGGATATTTGAGACCATTTGCAATGTTATGATACTCAACAACTCTCCCACGCAATATTATGCTGAAATTTGGATGAACGTACAAGTATAAAATAGATAAATATGCCTGCAAGCATGGGAAACCAAAATATAAGCTAAGTATCGATCTAGTCCACAGATTCAGGGAAAAGAACACTATATTTGGCATGAACTTACACGGAGTGAATACTGAATACGGTTGGCAAGATGTTGTTCATTTATTTCTGTCCGCAACGAATTTTTTGCATTAGATTTTCCCTTCCCATATATACAAATATCCTGGTGGCCAAGAATCAAATGAAACTAATAATCAAGACTAATGCTATATAATTGCCCATAACAAAATATTGTGGCAGTAATTTCCAACACAAACCTCAGGATCTGAATCAAAATCAAGCTCCAATTGTCCATCATCAGTATGCCATAAATTGTAGACTATTATCTTAGTGCCATGGGGTCCAATGTCATCATACTGCAACGCAGGAAGAAGCAATCAACTCTGGAAAAATATGCAATTACTTCTCTGACCAAATAATAGCAGATTTCATGTTGATTACAGGAACCAAATTCATATGCCATCCACACAAAGGATTACAGGGAAAAAAAATTGGAAAAGAACAAAGAGACTATTTCTGAAAGTTAAAGTTATACACACTTGCTTCAGAAGTTCAGCTTCTGTGGAAATGGGCGACCACTGGAATAAGATGGAGAGATTATTCTTCAGATGTTGTTCATTATGCAATGAATTCCACATGCCACTATGATTGTCGAACTGATAATCGACCTGCACAAAAATGCAAAGAGGCCTTTGATATGCCACCTATTTTCTTTTCATAACATCAAATGAATTTACTGTCTTAGACTTGCACAACAAACTCACCATTGGAACCACTATTTTATTTTGTCTTGTTTGCATTAAAAATGTGTAAGATAGAAGACCTACACTTTGGGTCAATTTTCTGAATAAAAAACAAAGTATCAAACCAGTGAAAAGTTAGTACTTTGCAACAAAAAGAAGACAAATAAAGAACTGAAACAGTGAACATAATCAAAGAGCATATTCAAATTTATCAATATGACCTCAGCTTAACTATTTATTTATTGAGTTCATATAACTAAATATAGCAAAATACCAATAGTAGTAACATTTTATGATGAGCAAATGATACAAACTTAACCCAAGATGTATAACAAAGTTCGTGTTTGACATAATCATTGGATATAATGTTTAATTCAATAGATGTTCAAGTTCTTTGGATAGTATTAGCTTTGATTATGCCAAATAATTTAATTTGTAGTTAAAGTAAACAAAAACAAACTAGCATCCTATTCCTAACAGAAATATTTCATTTTTTAAAGAAGAAAAGCAGGATTGTCAGCATATAAACAAGTAAAACTATAAGTTGTTCTAACCTTAACTGAAATATTTTAGTATACATGACTATATCATTCTAAATTAATTAATATAATAATACAGAAAAATAAATAAAATTTGGTTGTTCTTATTTTACCACGAGAAAAATATTATACTTAATTAAGTACGTTGTATATAAATAAACTATATAGTAGAAATTTAAATAATATAAACTAATACTTTTTTAAAAAAATGTATTATCCGTACCTTGGCACAGTGTTTTAACTAGCAAGGATATAATTAACATTAGAAAAGAAGGTACACATCTTAATAAGTCCAAGAATGCAGAAAGCAAAGTAACATGTCTCGCATGCAGCGACTTAAGACAACAACATCAGCCCCGAGCCTCATAGAACTGGTCTTAAACCCATTTCCATCTGAAATGTGTTAATTCAACATCTTGAAGTGATACCAGAAACATAACAAAAAACATTTTTATACTCACATTGTCCAATAGCTGTTTTCGAATTCTTATCAGAAAAGCCAAAACTTAGGCATCGCCGCATTGCTTCAGGGTCCATCCCACCACCATCATCTAACACAAGACAAACATGATTGCAGCAATGAACCTTCCAATTTTATCAAGTACACATTTTCAATAGGAATCATTATTGAGCAGCTAAGAATTGTAGAACCATAATCGCGAGTTTGAAATAATAAATACCTTGAACTAACAAAGCTGCTGTTCCATCTCTTGGATTCGAGATTTTATCTATTTTAACAAAGGTGGCCCCATTTTGGATCTGCCAATAAACAAGCCATGGTTGTAAATATGGGACAAGTATATGTATACATATATAGAAATAATTTCAGACAACTCCCGACCATTGGAGACTGCACATTCTCACCTAATATTCGAATAGGTGTGATTTATCCCCAATCTTTCTAATTTTGTGCTACATATCCCCTGGGAGTACTTTCCGAGGGAATAAAATGAACACTCTTAAGTTATTTTTGCATCCACTTGTTTCTTTAATTCCCAATTATTCCTATTTTCATTTTCTAATTCCATGCAGCCATAGATTACCCGCATCATAACTCTACAAGATGCATAACACAATTTTTGCAATTTGAACCTCTGTGCAAAAATCCTAAACTTATTCTCCAAGGTTTGCACATTAAGCCCTATAAGTGTCGAATTTTTTAACATACTTGGTCGGACTTTACACATTTGGTCCTTAATTAACTGAATTACTCCTCCACTTCAACACATTTAGGTCTCTTCATATTTCCAGACAAATTTCAGTTAAATTTAGCGAATTGTATGCGTTAGAATATTTGACTAAATGTGTGTATTGAGCGATTAAATGTGTAAAATCATGTCAAATGTGTCAAACATTGAAACTTCTAGGGCTCAAGGAAGTTGTAACTAACAGTATTAGAATTGGAATCGGGTCTTAGTTATACGACCAAAATTGCAATTTTATCAAATATTAACCTCTTAGAAGATTACCTCGTCTACAGAATTATCAAGCAATTCCGCCACAGCTGTAAACAAGGGACAAGTGATGAAAGATGAGGAAAAAAAAACAGCAATAAATGAAATGAAATGTTCCAACTGACTCAGGAAATACATTGACAAAACGTACCACCAAATGGCCATTTATGTGAAGTAGCATTGAATGAAGAAATTTGGGGTGAATACGAAGATGACCGGTGCCATCTGCCAATCAAGAGAATTCAATATCACAAAAAATAGCACACAAATCTCCGTGAAGCATACGTAGTTGATCAACACAAAAGAATGCTAACACTAATGGCATTATTGGTATGATGGAATGAGATGGAAATGGAATGGGCATTCGCAACTCCATTTCTAAACCCTTGATTGGCAAAAAATGTGATTAGGAATGCTAATTCCTAAGGTAATGTCCATTCCTACAAACATGGGTTTATCCATTACCCTGGTCCCCTATGGTATTAGTCATTCTTAAAGTTCAAAATTTATTTTTTCATATTTTCACATATTTACTACATGCATATTATATCTTATTATTTTCATAAGTAAAAATTAAATACTAATAATCACATTGAAATTTTAATAAATAATATTAAATATATGTGAAAATTTAACCATATATTTAATCATCTTATTTGTATTTTTTTTATTTAGGGTTTAAATTAAGATGGCACGTGACGCCACACTATACTAAACGACACACTCCACTTGCGAACTCCAAGAGACAATACTCCGAATCTTCAGGACCGGGTGAGATCGATTTTGCCTATAAAACCCCGACGGGATAGATCGGTCCGTCCGGCCATCTAGGTACCCTCATTTAAATAAAAAGTATTGTGACATAATGCATTCAAATGCACCACGCCTACCAGCCACCAACTCTATAGGTACGTTTAATGCACCTCGATTGTGTGCTTTGAACTTGTATAAAGATGCACCATTATAAATACAGCCTGCACTTATAAAGTATATATATTAAATTCTCTCGAGCTCTTTCAAGTTTCGAGTGTCATTTGTTGAGTTAGACATCGGAGAGTGTACATCGGGGCCACCCAACCTAGCTCATCGTTTCCTCTCTTTGACCATTTCATGATCTTTCTTTTTCATGTGAAATAAATAAATTAACTAGAAGTATTGGTTATAGTCTAAAGGACTTGAATGAGACAAACTATGAATTTTGTAGACTTAAATGTCACTTTTAGAACAGTGATAATGAAATTGATATAAACTTGAAACTTTAGTCACCAAAATTCACTAAAATTTGGTTTAAAGGACGTAAGTAAGACAAATTATTAACTTTAGGGACTCAAATATCACTTTTAAAACATTGAAAACAAAAATATAAAAAGCAAACTGGAGAGACCAAATATAGCATTTGTTTTTTAATTATCTTTAGAATTAAAATTAAACTTGCAACATTTATAGAATAATCATTTTCAAACATCACAGAGCACGTACTTTGATTGATCGGAGTAGAAGTAAGCTTCTCATCATAATCTCCAGCTTTCCAAAACTGACGACAAACGGGAGGATACCATATTGTTGATGTTGAGCAAAAGCTTGAATCGATTGGAGATTGGTCTTGATTCGAGACACTGTCGCCGCTATTTGTATTATTTAATATGGTCAACCTATTTACTTCAGTTTCATGCCTTCTAATATGAGAATTGGATTCATCACGAGTGGGTAAATCAAATTTGGGGTACCTAGTTTGTTGCAAAGGTCTCGCAACGAAATCTGGCACCAACTTAACAGCTCTCACACCATGCTCTCCAAGACTAGGGTGGCTACTTAAGTTTGTGGAACTCATGCTACGAACAAGAGAAAAATAGTTCGCCGGTACGATACCAAACATGCTAGGAAAAGATTGAAGTTTCCACTAAAAGTGGAAAAGCAAAATTTGCAAAGGCGAAATAAAAATACAAAATGTTGCAAGGAATATAAACTAAATATTATTATTATTGTAGTGTATGAAGAGAACTCCTAACCTCTATTATATAGAGATTAGAGAAATATATCAAATAGACTAAGTCCTAATACTATCACATAAGATAATTCTAATCCTATCTAACATCAACTTCTAACTCTTAGTTATTAAGATCAACTTCCAATCCTATCTTAGTTACGAATTCTAATATTCCCCTCAAGCTCGAGCATGTACAACACAAATGCACAACTTATAGGAGAAAGAAAAGAAAATATAATCCTAATAAATCAAAGCATTCTAACAATTGAAGCTATTTCATTTCTTCCCTTCAAGCTCATTGAAGCTTGAATTAAAATCAAGCACATCAATATCTGGAGTTTACTTGGTGAAAAGCATTATTCGAAATATCACAATATATTGTGATAAAATGGACAAGTAGAGATCACAATCAACAGTTTTTTTTTTAACCTCACTAAAAAAATCAATGAAAACTAGACATTATGAAATTGTCACGAGAAAAGAGTTAAAAATCACAAAAAAGAACTAAGATGGAATAAAAAATAGGGCAAAGAACACGGAGAAGCAAAGTTAAGATGGAATAAAGATAACATGGAAAAATATGAGGAATAGTCTTCTTAAAAGAAAATATTACTTGTATACTCTCAATTATTTTTCAAAAATTTGAAAAGATTGACCACATTTATGAGAAAGTTAAGGCGATAAGAGAAAATTTAGAGTATGGTTGTTGCTTTCTATGTGGTTAGTCATGGTGTCGTTGGGTTGTGGTTTGTAGTGGTGGCTACTAGTTGTGGTGGTTGTAAGAGAAAATTTCCAAAGAAGCATATTGAGAAGAAAAACATTGCGAGAAATAACAAGTACGAGAGAATGCATATTGTGATGAAGAGGAAATCTTAAGTGTAGATTTATTTTTTTCAAATTTAAAAAACGAGTACTCATTCAGTATAGTTAATTGCCCCGAAACCCGATCCAAAACATTAATCAAATATGACTTACCCCAACCCAAAAACCCAAAAAAATGTCACTCGAGCCAATGGAATTAGGTAGAAATCCAAAAACGCATATCCAAAAGGCTCATCCCTACATGGAATTGTAAAACATATGAATGAAAAATAAAGTACGCAATTCAAGTAATTCATGTATAATACTACCCAAAAACCAAGCCGAAATTTTGGTCTAGTATCAAATATCCAATTGGATATCTAAAGTTGCAAAAAAACAATTCGATCGAGTAGCCGATACCCAAAGCAGACCCTAGTAATAGCTTTCTAAAGCTCTAAGATATCTTATAACTTTAGGACCCTATAAGCACCACAAAGTCGACTTAACCAAAAACCCTCCAAGATTCTTCCATGCAAGTCAAAACCAGAACATATTGCCTATTATGACACTAAGGACAACTTTAAAGAAAAATAGTTAATTCCAGACACCCCCAAACTTGGCCTCATCTATAATGAGCACTTACCTATGCACGGTGACAATCAAGCTCCCATCTACATAGCCAGTAATCCTATTTTTCATGAAACGACAAAGCATAGACAAACCGCCATTAAATCATAAGTGACGAAGCATATTGAGATTGACTATCATTTATCATGAGAAGCTATCACGAGTGAGACCATCAATACTCCATTTACTGCTTCGTCACAATAAATAGTTGATATCTTCACAAATGATATGGGAGATTCGCCTATATCTTAGTGATAGGTTTTCCATTTTCAATTGCATCTAATTCTTTAGATATAAAATAAAAATATTCTCAACCTTCTCCCACTTTCCAATTTCCATCTTCACCCCATGCTTTGACCTTAATCGACAGAACATTCCTCCACAAGATATCTCTATAGAATCTCCATAGAAATTTCTTATAGAGAGTTTGACTTCGTCCACAAGAACATTCCATTTCGACACATTGTTTCGTTCAACAAAGATGTTGTAACTTCAACAACCCGAGTGCGTTGATTCACTCCGTCCTCGTTCTCATCAAACAACCAGTCCCATAAAGTGAGCAATGAAGAAATTAGCAGCAGAAAGTGAGATCAGGATACTCGATTCCTAAGCCCCAAACTACAGCATAAGCTAGAGCTTGTTTGCAAATTAACAGACTGATCAAATTTTGTTAAAGAAGAAGAAGCTATTTGATCATCAGAATCATAACAAACTATCTGTAAAATGCTGGGATACTAACAACAAATGTAAATGAAACAAATGCACCCGTTAAAGGGACCATGTAGAAACATTAAAGAAGAAAAGCCACATTTGATTATTTGTCCCCTTCAAAAAAAGGAAAGAAAACAACCAACCTTAGGAGCAGAGGCGTGCCGAACAGCGTCGTTTTGGTGGTGGCGGACTGGGGGGTGACTGGACTAAAACCTAGGGTTTCGTTAAGGAAACTGAATCGATTTGGGATTTTGCAAAAATGTAGTTTTTAGAAAGCAGAATACCAAGAGTTCAGAAATGGTAAGGAACATATGATTTTGTATTTAAACTAAAATTTAAAAAAAAAAAAAGGAGAGAGATAGAGATATCTACTGAAGGAAGGAGACGAAGGAAATGGCGGCGATGGAGAGGACGCCGGTGGAGTATGACGGCCGGAGGTGGAGAGGGATGGCCTCTAGTTTCCTCCAGAGTTTATGGAAGTTTGAGAGGAAGTTTGAATGAAAATTGAATTTGGGATTTAAGGTTAGAATTCACAAGTATATAAAAGGGTAATTTTCAAAAAACTCTCTACGAAATCATTTTAATTAGCTCCCAATTTTAAATTTGTTTGTTTCTATTCACTTCTCATATGCATTTTATAATTTTAGTTAGCTCCGCATTGACTATTTTACTATCAAAATAGTAAATCCTTGAATTTATATTACATAATACGAAATTTACACTACATAATAAGATATAAGTATTGTATTTTTTAGCTTTTATAATATATTATGTGAATTTCATACAACATATTTAGCTCATACATGTGTTGATTTGTTAAATTCATGAATTTATACTACATAATACGAAATTTATACCGCATAATAAGATATAAGTACTGAATTCTTGAGTTTTTATACTACATTATGTGAATTTCATACATCATACATGTAAACTCATACATGTGTTGATTTGTCAAAATTCATGAATTATACTACATAATACGATAACTATTACATTCTTAAATTTTTATATTACATTATGTGAGCCATGAATTAGAGAGATTAGGCCATGAAAAATAAATGGACTATTTCATGCTAACCCACATATTGAGGTAAAGAAGAGATGTAAATATAATTCATTACATTATCCAAACCAAAGCGTGTAAATAACTCCATTTTGATGGGTTTGGCAATTTACTCAACCCAAACCAAATTGGGTTGGAAAGCATTGAAGTTTAGGAACTAATTTTTAAACTTTAACCAAAAAATTTTAATTCACCCCACATTTAATGTCTTCAAATTTATTTTAGGAACTAATTTTTAAACCTTAACCAAAGAATTTCAATTCACCCCACATTTAATGTCTTCAAATTTATTGAGTTTTTACACAAATTGGACCCCTATGTGTTCAAATTCATTGAGTTTTTACACAAATTAGACCCTTTTTTTTGGTTGGGATTTTCATATACATCTAACAACATTATAATTATTTTGTTTTTTATGTATTAGTTAGGACAAATCCAGACACTTTCTATTTTTTGAAATTTAATGCGTTTTGCCCTTTAACTTTTGAATTTGTGCAATTGCTCCCTAATTTTTATTTTTATTTTAAATGTCACACCTAACAACTTTTAGACAATTTTGACAAAATATTCCAAGAATACTTCGTTCATGTTGAACTTTGACCGTCGATTTTTCCTTCATCACGGTAACCAAAGAGTCTAGACCACTATCATCGTGTTCATCTATCCAATAAGAAAAAAAACTCATATCTCATCTGACCTTATTAGTCTTCGACAACATTACTTGTAAAGTTCCGTCGCCCTTAGGGCATTTTTTATCGAAAATTCCTCCTTCGATTGATTTTTTATTTTGATTTTGAAACCACTATTTTATTTTTTACGTCGAGTTTTCGATTTGATGTATAATATCAACACTTTTAGAATCTAATTAAAACAAATTTAACTTTATAAATCATGCCCAAGAAAATTGAATGGAATATTCCTTAAAATTCCACCGAAAAGGGATTAAGTGTTGCATTTTACAAAGATTAAGAAGACAATCACAAATATTCAAAATGTTGCGGGGCAAAATACACAGAACCCCAAATGATAGGGGGTGCTTGAGATTATCCTTATTATTTATATCGGTTCAATGAGTTATTAATTAAGTATTTGGTAATTTTATTATTTGGGTTCGAAGGTAAAGCTCTATTGGAAACGAGGTTAATTGTTATTATGGTGACTATATATTAAAATTAGTGCTCTTTCATACTCTACTTATGTTCTCCTTCCTTAATTTTTTACAACAATTTATCATTATTATTTGTTATTCATCTATCTCAAACTGTTACTCGTATAATTTAGTGCAGGACTAATATATTTTGCGCAATATTTCCCATATTTAGCAGGATTATCAGCAAATTATACAAAAATAATCAAAAGGCCCGAACCTTTAGTTCAATTTCAAATACATTATCAAAAACTGTAGAAAATTTAAATAATAAAAAAAATATCGAGTAAAATATGCGTCAATTATAAATACAAAAATATATATGTATGTGTTCGAAAAATTGAACCACCAAATTTGCAAAAAAAAAAAAAACTTGAGGCCCATGGGCTGCTATCTGTTATAGTAAATGGGCAAAAATTATAAGCAAAAATAAAATAATAAAAGTTGCGTATGTTGAAGTCAAAGGCCCATGGGCTATATAGCCCAAATGTACTGTACATAAGAGGAATTTGGTGGATAGTGATGTCAAAGTAAATGAATTCTAAAGAAAACTCGTCCTAAACTAGGGCCGTCGATGGGTCGGATTTTAATTCGGATTTGATCCGTATTTAACCAATAAAAAAGTTCGATGGGTCACGACTCACATCTAATTAGAAATATCCGTATCGGGGGGAGAGAGAGATCATAGTTGCTAATCATCAGTAGTGTTGCCTGAATGAGATGGATAACTAGTGCTTGGTTTACTTGGGTTAGAGCTTGGTATCTGGATGTATGTGCATTAGAGACTATCCATCATCATTTCCAAGTAGTACATGAGATTGCCCTAATATGTAACAATAGAACTCATTCTGAATTCATATATCAGTCTTTACCTGCTCAGCAAATGAAGTAGGAGGAGTGACTTTGAGAGTTTCTAGAAGACTGTCATAAGTAGAAAAACTTGGCTCGAAAACAAACATTCCGGCGTTGAAGTAGAGTGGGGGCGGTGGGCTCATCTCCGACGGCCACTCAACTTTTTCCAGGCACTGTTGATGGTAACCAACTTGGCGCTGAGTTGCCCCAGTCCATGTTTTCTCACAAAAGCAATCCATAACAGCATAAAAATAGCCACCGGGATAATCAAACAGCTGATCAATACACACACACACTAGCAAAGTAATATATGATAAACCAAGAAAGCAAAGTTAGCACTACTTGCTACTCGGCTTGACTTGTGCTTCCAACAGCGGCAAACTTAATTAGGATCGTTATAAAATTAAATGCTCGGTCACAATTTCCTCTACGGATGTAACTGCAATATCAACATTAGATATGTGAACTCCAAAAAATATATGAAAACAAAAGTCGAGAGGCAGAAAAATGTCAAGATTGGGCAAGGATTAGATTAGTTTGGGGGATCAAATCTTGAACCGCAATTTGTTGAGGAATTTTCCCAACTTAGTTTCCACCTTCCACCAACCCCGCAATCACATCAGCTCTTATATACACACACTAGTCCACTAATCATCTCAGAAAACACACAACGCATAATAATTTGCTAACCATGTAGCCAGATAACTGTTGATTTTGCCATTGTTGATTTGTTTCAGAGGTTTATGCTGCAGCTTGCAGTTCACGAAATATGTATGCCTTCTTAAAAAGACAAAAGAGGAAGAAAGTAATTTGTACACTGACAAAAAGAATACTGGGCTGGGCCAATCGTCTATTTTTAAATGTTCGGGCCTGTAGATGGATTGGGCCTGGACCCATTATTGTCAGTTTAATTCGGACCAAACCTTGAGGAAAACAAATAATCAAAACCTACAAAAACAATATTAATATCTACCAATAGTCCAAACCTATAGAGCATATAATCCTTGTATTATATTCATCATATTCACACCCAATTTTCTCTTTAAAATGATTTAAGATTTTTTAATTTGCCTGTATTTCTCTCTTTAAAATGATTTAAGATTTTTTAATTCATCATGCATGATGGTGTAGAAAACGGAAATGGCAAGATCAACACCGGTGCATTCTCTATTTGGATTTGTGTGAAGGGAAGACCAT
>JBBMKE010409970.1:0-11705 GCA_037834125.1 Lippia alba | reverse complement strand
CACGAGTTCCATGACTCAGCAACATTGTTGTTTATCACACCAAAACGTTCACCCGAAAAGAGACAGTTTGCCCAATTCTGCGGCTCTGACTGTAAAATGAATTCTTCCGCCCGTGGCATTGCTTTTACAATCTCACCTACACATCTCTGGTATTCAATGAATGAAGTAGTGTATGCGGCATTCTGAAATTTTGCTTCCCAATATTTTTTGTTCCGGAAAGGATAGAATCTGAGAATCTACATTTTAAAAAAATAAAATAATACATAAGAAAGAATAAATACGACATAATGTTCAATAAGTACTTCTTATGTACAATTAGATACTTGGTTTTAACATATCAACAACTGAATTAGATATGAAGCCGCTTACCTGAGTCCGAAAATTGTCCACCAAATGCCTCAGGCAATACGCATGGTTGCTGCCAGGAAACACAGTCGGGATAGCCTTCTTCAAACCTGAATGTATATCAGAAAAAAACGTATATGGTTTGAAATCGATTAGACCTCGTGTTTGACTCACTAATGCTTCATACATTTTCCTACAAAACCATTCCCAATTTGCATCATTTTCAGCATTTACAACCGCATATGCTATGGTGAACAAACCATCGTTGCCATCCTTCGATACAACGGACATATGACATCCTTTGAAGTTGTTCTTAATGTGTGTCCCATCCAGAAAAACCAGATTTCTATATCCTCTAACAAAACCAACCAAACAGGAATGAAAGTAATGAAAAAGCCTCATAAATTTTTTAGTATTTGTATCGACCTCATAATAAGCAAAACTCCCAGGATTTGTTCTTCTAACAGCCTCACAATACCATCTCACCCTATCATACGATGCACCATCATATTCATGAATATCATACATAACTAGTTCCTTACCCCTCCACACCCAATTGTATGGAACATCAACCGCACATTCCCTCTGGATGTTGGCTTTCATTTCTTTAGGATAATACTTATGACAGCTTCTGACCTTTTCTCTCACAATGTTTGCAACCCAATTTGCATTAGCTCTATGATGTCCCTTCGTCCACAAACTACCCTCTCGACACGTGTGTTGCAAGGTGCATTTTCTAGTGGCAACTGTAAGTCTTTTTTAGTATATGATGCATATATACGCCACTTACAAGTACTGTCAACACACACCACTATCACCTTGAACTATCACTTTTAATGTACTTGAACAATCGATGTATAGCAACAGAGTAATTCTTCACTTTTACCCGAAAATCAGCCGCATCTTTGATCACTTGTCCTATCCCATTTATGCACATACTCCATGAATTCAGTGAATTTGATTGCATAGCATCAGATTGATTAGTTAATGTCATTCCCGCATCCTCCTTTCCGTGCCTAACAAAACTGACAAAAAAAACGTTCAAATAGAATAAAGTTATAACAAAATATGAAGGACAAAAATTTATTCTTCAATTACCTGAAGCTAGTCGATCCAATGTGCTCAATATAATCCCTATCAGTCGCCCTAAGGTCCGCGTATGTCAAATTGAACATTCTATAAAGTTCAATCATATTATCAACATCCTCATCATTCAATAACCTAACTTCATGATCCTTGGCATGAGGAGCAGTGTATGACAATCTTAATTCACTCATATTTATCTCAGGCCAATAACTAGCAACAATGGTCTTTAATTTCATCAAATCGAAATCACCCCTAATTGAGAAAACATGCATTTTATGATTATAACGAACACCACCCAGGAGGTGCACAGGAGTGCTACGTTCACCCTCTTCTTGTGAGCTGGCCATCCCTAAATCCGAAACCTTGCTCAAAAAATTAAACAACTAACTTGAGCTACGAAATGGTCAAAATTAACGAAATGCCTGAAATTACTTACGACGGAGTTAATACCCAGACCTGGATTACTCGGTGAGAGTTTCCGGAGCCGATTTACTTCAACACCGTCTTTCCTGTCTCGTGAGCGAAATAGGGGGTGTCTGTCCTTAGGTGTAATGTGATTGGAAGAAAAAAAGAGAAAAACATGGGAGCTTTCCGATATACAGCAATGTAGCCGGCGATTTGCGCCACCGATCCCTGAAGAGTTGCGCCTGCAAGATAGAGAAACGGGTTTCTCTTACACTTTCAGACAATAATGGAGACTTGGGTTGTTAGGTTGGAGATGATACATTTAGGGCAAAACCGTGATTTTAGGTGCTTAGGGAGTGAAATAAAATTATAAAAGTCATTTGGGGAGTTAGTGAGGACATTTTTCATTTGGGGGAGCAAACCAAAATTGCATTAGCTTGGAGGGAGTTTCAAGAGACCGCCCCTTCAATCAATCTAAAGAAAATTATTTGAAACAAATTATATTCGATTATAAATATATATAAATATATATTGATCATAAAATTGATCAATTAAAAATTCCAGAAATTTTACCGAAACCTCCACCTCATATATAAAATTAACAGTGAACCAAGCCTACTAAAATAGATATATAATAAAATGATCAAATATAAAATTAGAAAACTCATTCGTTAAAATTTTGAATTTATATTTTTTAATGTTAAAATGGAAATTTCAACATACTTGTCATTATATTTCATAATATATTATGTCACTTTCTATTTTAAAAAATATTTCATCTTCTTTAATAATGTTAAATCATCATAGTTCCAATAATAAATAATTCACCAAATATTATTTTTTTAGTAAATATTATAAATTCATCTTCACTTTTTTATATTTAATCTTCTAAAAATATTATAGTTACGGCTAATTAGATTGGGTATTTATCGAATTTGATTCGACTTGATACCATATAAATAATAAAATATAAAACAATTTGACCAGAAAAAAAAGATATAAAAGTTTAATAGTCACTATCAAGTCACTTTCGAGCATGTTTTAATTGTTAATATATAAGTTATTGGATGATAAAAATAAAAAAATATGTAACTTATGATATCGTACTCGTAATCAATTTCATATTATTATTTAATTCCTGTTATGAACATTACTTTATATTGTAGCGTACTAAAAAATGCTTTGGACTTGTTCTAAGAGGAATTTAGGATAATATACCACCTTAAGAAAAAGATTTTGGACCGAAGTGCCATTATTTTAGTCAAGTAATTTCCCGTTGAAATTTCTACCAAGTCTAATTGTCAGCCATACTATTCCTGATTTGACCCAAAGACTCCTTATGGCTTATAGTCAAGAGTTCAATTTGCGGATTGTGCAGATGACTTGACCATCGATCTTAAGGACAGATTATGAGTTTGGTATGTACGAATATGAATTTGACTATATTATTGATGTATTATTTAATTTTTCACAAAATTATCATATAATATGTATTTAATACACGTATTCAAGATTATGATTTTGAAATGTAAAGAATATGAACATGATCATACTGATATATTATTAAATTTTTTCGCAAACCTATCATATATATAATATGTATTCAATACAAACATTCAAACCACCTAGGTGACGTAATTGATTACGGTATATATTTTCAAAAGAGGTGTGTGGGTTCCGGGCACTAATTTATCACCATCACAATCAAGCAAAGTTGATCTATTCTAAGTCTTGTCACAAAGAAATTTGGCTATTCTGTTCGATCAGTATATAACGTTTTCAACTACACAGCATTGTGAAAACTACATGTAACTTTCTGAAAACAACTATAATCGATGTGCTAGGTTTATACATACACGTATTAATTAAATTTTGACGTTTTTAAGCATACCACACCCCGCAAAACATTGTAATCATGCATATCAAACCAACATTTCAAGAACTTCCACTTCAACGCCCGTCGAGTACAGTAACAGTAAGCTCGTTAACGGAATATCCGTTTTGGCTGTTGGATTGAGTCGACCCGACATGAAAACGATTCCATTTCTCTGCAAACACCGGCTTCTCAGGCAGTGGCAAATCCATAATTTCACCGCTGAGCATGGATAGGATAGTTTGAATGGTAGGTCTATCATTAGGGAATTCTTGTACGCATAAGAGAGCAATATGGATGCATCTTACGATCTCGTCCTGGAAATTTGAACTTGCTATAACTTGATCCTCGAAAGCCATTCCATTGTTTTCATTCCACAATTTCCATGCCTGAAAACAAAAGGTTAATATGGACAAATGATTAAAGATTGTGAAAATTGAAGTCCGAGGAAATATTTATATATGGCTTACACATCCTAAGAGGCTCAAAGACCATTCGTGATTGTAAAAATGTGTGTTCTTTTTTCCGCTCACAATCTCTAACATTAGTACTCCAAAACTATAGACATCAGACTTTTCGGAAAACCTGCCCTCCAGTGCGTATTCTGGCGCCATGTATCCGCTGCAAAATGAAGATAAATCTCCATATTTGTGAGGAAATGTACTTATTGATAACGAATATCAGTTTTATTATCTGATAAATTACATTCAGATACCTTTATGTTTGATTTCATTACAGAAACTTCCCACGACTATGTTGTTGACACTTATTAATCAATATTTGATTTTAAATTCATAATAGCATGCATTGAGCTAAGTACTCTATGATAGGGGAAGTTTTTGTAATTTTTCATACCATAGGAGAAGTTCTTGTAATTGTCATAGCTCTTTTACTATTGAAATGAATGCACTTACTAAGTTCCGACAACTCTTGCAGTGTTAGCTTGGTCTTCATTGCCTCCAAATATCCTTGCCATCCCAAAGTCTGAAATTTTGGGGTTCCAATCACCATCCAACAGGACGTTGCTCGGTTTCAAATCTCGATGGATGATCCTCAATACAGAGTCCCTGTGAAGGTACAGTAGCCCTCTAGCGATACCTTCAATAATGCTAAGCCGTTTCTCCCAATCTAAAACCTTTTGTGATGGATGTCCAGGATCTACAGATAAAAACAAAAAGAAACAGAAAATATTTATCTTTTGCTGCAGAAAATGCTTATATTGGAAAGAAAAATTCATGGTTTATTTTTAAGTTACCGAAGAGACAGACATCCAAGCTTTTATTCGGCATGTATTCATATATCAACATCTTCTCTTCTCTCTCTATGCAGCATCCTACAAGTCTGACGAGATTCCTATGTTGGAGTTTGGAAATCACAACCACTTCATTCATGAATTCTTTCACTCCTTGTGCTGAAACTTCTGAAAGCCTCTTTATGGCAATTTCTTTCCCATCTTCTAATTTCCCCTGGAATTGACCATAAATTTTCGAGCAGTTTATACTCTGATGAAATTAATGCCAAAATGCAATGGATATGGTGACAGTTTTTACCAGGTAAACAGAGCCAAAACCTCCCTTCCCGAGCAGATTGTCGTTGTGAAATTGATTTGTCGCGTTTTCTAGCGTATCAAAAGGAAATAGTGGAAACTCTTTGATGTTGACTTCCTCTGCTTCATCTTTGAATAAAATAGCATTTGAAGCCGATGGAAATGTTGGCTTGGCTTCAGAAATCTTTGGGTCTTCCCTTTGGTTTCCTTCACCTTTTTTTCTCTTGGCCATAGAGAACCATACAAGAAAGGCAAAAATGGATATGCAAACAACCCCCGCGACTACTGGAATTATGATGATCAGCTTGTTGTCCTTATCATCTGGATACATGGAACATAATTAAAACCAAACCGTAGCAAAGAAACATAGAATTTATTGCAAAACTGTGAAAAAAAAAGGTACCTAATTCTGAAGATGCTAGACGGATGTAAAGATCAGGACCAACACCAGAAAACTGCAAAATATCAATCAATGGGTCGCTGTTTCTCCAAAACAGACACCCAAGATTTGGATCATGGGAATAAGCTATGCAAGAGCAGTTACTCAGACATATATTCCCACACTCCTCTACCCTTCTACCCGGGAGCTGTTCAGCGAAGTCCGGCACCTTAATAAACGGCAGCCTTAAAAATCTGTCACCATCTCCGGTAGTATTATTGCTTCGATCACACTGCAGCGGCGTTCTCCTGACGCACCCACTTGTCCAGTTACCGTTTTGCCATTCAACCCTGTTTGCAGGCTCAAATCCTCTCAAACATGAACAAATCGGGGAAGCACGCACATTGCAGTGGCCGAAAGGTCCACACTTTCCATAAAAATCACATTGGTTTTCAGGAGCCAACCATGCCGAAATCCAACTCTGATTAATCCATAAAGTGTGCTCTAAAACTCCCGAAGAATTGAGGGCAACTTTCATCACGAATATATCCACCTTAGGCACGGTGAAATAGAAAGTGTCCGATTCATTTGCAACTTGGAAACCGATCAGACCTGGAGTATTGTTATTCTGAATTCCAATAAAACTGAACCCGTTCCAGGGCCCGCTTCTCCAATGAGTTTTGCCGTTTTTCCAGATCATGTTTTGCGGCACTTTTAGAGCTTGAAGACCCGATGTAAAGTTTCCTGGTGCGGGATCTGACTCTGTTTTCCAAGAAGACAACACTATCTTCTCTCCTGTTCTTATGTTGTCGGTATTCCTCAAAGTTGGCACGAAAACATTAGTGGGATGCGAGAAACAATCCCATAAAATGTTTCCTGTCGAAATATCTCGGAGAACAAGGTTTCCAGTGTCCAGGAGTTGAGCGGTGGTGTTCGTGGTAGCATTTGTGGCGTTTGTCGACCAGATGGTGTCGTTTCGGCCATTCGTGAGCACGAGGTTGCCGTCTGCAGATATTCTTACAGTGCCTGAAGAATCTGTGAGGGGTCTGTCTCTGTTGGCGACCCATATAACATCTCTTTCGGAGAAGACGTAGAAAATGCCCAAGTAGCGGTTGGTGGTGTTGGCGGGGGTGAAGAATCCTAATTTGAAAGCCTGAGGGGAGGAAACTATTGAATCGGGATCTCTGATGGATAAAGTGGAGTTGATGGTGTCTGTATCTAAGCAAAATCCCTGGAAAGGAAAACAGAGTATCAAGAACAGGGTTAGAAGAAAAATTATCAGGATTTTGGTGTTATACATGGTTTGGCTAAAGTTTGTTTCAGGACAATATTGAAGTGGCAGGCATTGGTTGCTTGCTTTACTGGTAGTTAAATAAAATCTGTAGTTCGAGTATACAAATAGTCAATACAAGCAAGGCGAAGGGGAAAATAGCAATTTTCGTGATGTTTTTATGTCATTTACTATTTTTGTCTTTTGACCGGTATGGTGTGTGTAAAAATAAAATGAAAAAAGAATAAAACATTGTCTAGTTTTTATCCTGAATAATTACTAGTAATTCTGCATACTACTTTATGAGTGTGCAGTATAAAATTTTAAGCACAAAACAATTTTAAACAAAAAAATCGTTAAAATTAGTTAGTTTACGTGTTTGAGATCAGTTATTTTTATATGTGGGTTGAGATTTTTTATTTTTATTTAAATTAAAATAAAATAAAAAAGAAATGAAGAGTCCAGAAAAATAATTTGAGAATAGTTAGTATTGTACGTGGGTGAGTTTCTTTTTTAAAAATCAAATAAAATAAAAATAAGTAAAAAGAAATGGAGAGTCCAAGAGATCAAACTTGACCATCTCACTTAATATAATAATAATGTAGATAATATAGATGAATGTTACTTTAAAAAAAAATTTAATGTTCGGTTGAGATTTTGGAAATCCAGCAAATTTGAATTAAATATAAAAAAAATAAAAAAAATCGATGCTTAGTAAAGAATAAAAACTTAGGGAGACACGTCTTTTTCACTTGATTTTATTGAAAAATTCCCAAATTCCTCATCATATCGCATTTATTGAAAATCTATTATGAGCTCGGTCAAATTGACTTATAATGTAAATCCATTTTTTTATTTCGTTTTTCTTTTTTGTTATGTACTTTTTATTAATACTAATAATGTATTAAAAGAAATTAGGCAAAAATATAAATCGGTCCTTTAAGTTTGCAATTATGATAATTTAGTCCTATTCATTTCAAAATTTGTAATTAAATCCTGTAATTCTGAAAATTTGCAATTTATGTTTGATTTTTCGAGAAAAGTTTATTAATTGTTGGAATTGACCACATGACTCATTTCTTTGCTAACTTGATGGAATGACATAACAAAAATATCTGACTTGTAATAAAAAGTTATTATACATGTGCGTATCTAATAAAATAAAATTTAAATAAAAAATATAATTATATTTGTACGAAAATGTCGTGTCGTCCAGCAAAGCCTATAAGAAGGTTAATTCATTCAAACATTTAACTCATTTTCAATAGAAAAGAATAGTCAAACCAACTTAGCTAGCTAGTTAATCTCCAAGATCTTATCGACCAGTAAACCGGAGACGGACGACCACGGTTCCACGAAAATCTCTATGTACTTGTTTCTAGTTTAGGACAAGCGATATCTTTCGATTTACGTGCGTGGAGCAACTCAAACAAAGAAGAGTCTGACTCGCTCTAAATTAAGGCACGGTCCATGCCTGAATTTGGACACAAATTGTAAAATTTTAAAACTTACAGAACTTAATTGCAAATTTCGAAACAGACATGACCAAAATTACCAGAATTACAATCCTACAAGACTTAATTGCAAAACTTGAAACAGTCATGACTAAATTTTCAAAATTGCAAATTTATAGGATCAAATTTACATTTTTACAGAAGATAATTTAAATGATAAGCATTTGCATCTTTGATTTATATATTACAACTTCAAGTCTTATTGAAAATAGTTGAAGAATCAATATTAATCTTTTAATAAAATAAAAAATTATGTATTCAAAATATTCTCTTAAAAAAAATTATGTATTTAAAATTCTTGTTAACAATAGTTATGTATTCAAAAATTGAAAATACTAAAAGTAGTGGGTTAAGGCTGTGTTTTGAAACCCGGACCGGACCGGCCCGTCGGACCGGTTCGACCGGAGGCCTATCCAGTCCGATTATACCCTCAAAACCAGTTAGTGGTCGGCCCAGTTTGGACCGGTAGAAACCGGTCAAAACCCGCTCAAAGAACCGGACCGGACCGTTTAACGGCCCGGATGAACCGGTTTTCCTCTTTCAAAATTTAAAATTTTCGAATATGTGAGGAAAGCAGGACTCGAACCTGCACCTCCACCAATTGGTGATCAATGTCCCAACCAGTAGGGACACGCTATTTGCTGAGATGAATGATTCAAATTAAATATTAGTACGTTTTATGCAAGAAGATTCCTTTTAATTTCTCATACAATAAAAATATTCCTTTTAAAATGGTTAATTTGTTGGAAAAAAAAATCCCTTAAAACATAAACTATAGATTATATTTGAAAATTGAGTTTTAAAAGTATTAATTATTAGTAGTATTATTTGCAAATTAATGAATAATTGAAAATAATTTCATATCATATTTAATTTTTCATAGTACTCAGCTTATCTGATTATTTTTAATTAATATTTATGATATTATACAAATATATATAATCAAATATTATTATTATGCAATTATGACGTCACACCTATTCGACCAGTGGTCCGACCGGTCGAACCAGTAAAACCAGTAACCAGTAAGAGGTCCCGGTTTGACGTACGGTCCGGGTTTCAAAACATAGCATAAACACCTAATTTGAAGTTGTAAGCCGTAGTATTAAATCTTGAGGCTATATATGTTAATTATTAATCAAATATAACAAGTTGAGATACATAATGTTCTTGTTATGAGTAAGTCATGTAAGAACGATAAAAGCTATTAGCCATCTATTATATCCAAACAATAATATAGAGTCTGAATAGCGATATGAATATGAAATTATTTATATGGACATATTAATGATTTCTTTAAAAAGAAATTTGTTATGTGACAAATGTTTCGAGTAACTTTAATTAAATTCAGACTTAAATATTATGGGAATGGTGTTTTATGCTGAAGCATTTTGTTTTTATATTTTATTGTCTATTTATATGGATTAAATCGGGTCGGACCACGAAAGTGTAAAGTTCCCTCCATCAATAGTAGATGCATATCCAAAGATACAAACATGAGACTTATGGTTAAGTTAGTACAATACCAAACTGCTAAACTATACCACTTTTTTTTTATTTGGTGGGGCTAAACTACATTAAGTGTCTTATGATTGATATATATAATTTAGGGTCATTTATATATGTATGTCCTACAATTATTCTTTTTATTTACAACACAACTCATCTAGATCATAAAATTACATTTTACTCCCTGTAAATCTTGTTTGATTTGAAGTTCATAACGAAAATTATAAAAGTATATTTATGTCCCTGACGGATTATATAAGTGTAACATTGTACAAAACCAATCCTAAAGTGTATAAATATAAATGAAATGATCCTTACAAATTATGAATTTAACAACTCAGCTCCCGAAGTCACAAACAAAATTTAAAAAAAAATTGATGATATTTTTTAATGACATAACGGAACTCTAATGGATGTTAGGGGACCATAAATGGTTCTCAAAATTATGAATTAAAATATAATTTTTCGATTTAAATGGATTGCATTGTAATTTAATCTGAATGCAAATATAATTATTTTTAAAGTTTAAGAAAAATAATAAACCAAATAACAAATATAACTCTCGCCAATATGATTTATCGAATCCGAACCAATAGAATTTAGATTAAAATTGTTTTGAATATCCGATTTGATACTATGTGCCTCTTGTGTTTTAGGTTTCTAATATTTAGAAGTATTAATATTTTGAAAAACTAAACAAATGAGTGGAAGACTGGAAGTCAAGATTGGGAGTCTTGAGAAAGAGAAAAAAATTATTAGAATATAATGGTAAATAGTTTTTAAGAAGCTTCAAGAATTCCATATCAATTTTAACAACTTTTGTGTTTTTATAATATATGTTTATTTATGATGCATGCATATAACAACACCTGAACACCACAATACTAAAAATGTAATAATCATACTGTTTGGTATGTATGAGATATTATGTCAGGAGAAGTAATTTAATCACGTATGGATAACTATCAAACAACTTATAACACACGATGATTGCCTAAACTTTGAGTAAAATATGTCTAATTAACCTGCTTTTCAGTGTGTTTATTTATAATTGAAGAATAGTTGATTGATGTAACATTACTCTTTTTCTTGTCTCTCTTTGTTACAGTAACTTACAAAACAATGTGAATTTAAATATATATAGAGAAAGCCTAAAAACATATTCCATGAGTTAAATATGGGATGATACAATAAACTTTTTTTTTTCATGTAAGAAATATTGGATCTAGTGTCGAATACAAATATTCGATATAAATAATATAATAAAATAATATTTTTAAAAGTATTTGTGTACTGGAGCTAAATTTATGTCATGTATTAATATGTTTGGGGTACTCTTCCATCCCATGCACCAATTAATATTTAATAACAGCTTGCTAATATCTAATTACAATATTAACGTCATTTAATCAAGGACCATTTAGTTTTTTAACGCCCGATTCCTATTTTTCTTTTGGAAAAATAAGTCCTCATATTCATGTATAAATCTTTAGCCAAGTTGACCTCCCGAAATAAAACACATTTTTATGTAATTAGGTAGATTTTTTTATTCTTTTTAAAGGAAATTGGGTAGATAATTAGTAATTATTAAAATTGAAGTATGTATGTATGTATATTAATTAAAGGATTAATGTATAACATTTTATTGTTTTGAACTAATCACCTTTTTACAAGCTTTTATGAACGCGCTACGCGTATTTGCTTTCTTAATTAGTATATATTAAAATTAGTAACAAACTCATAAAGTCAACGGACACTTTTTTGCAACATATAATAAT
>JBBMKE010409950.1:0-11706 GCA_037834125.1 Lippia alba | reverse complement strand
TTAATTACTAGACGACTCACTACCTTAAATTCTTGGGCAACCCCTGCATTGTTAGCTAGCTTTTAGGGTGAGTGCAGCAGAGTACATAATACTTGACACACATCTCCAACAGCTATTTCTCACTAAGTGCAAGTAGATGACGAAAGCTTACAGCTCAGATCTATTTTAAAATACCATGGGGTAAGTAAAACATGTCAGCATTATATTTCCACTTTAAATGTGCTAAACAGCTGCAGTTTCGTAACATCATCATGATTAAAACTCAGCTAACACTTGTTACCGATCTTTTCATCTAGCTTTACTCAAAACTTTGCTTATAAAGAACCAAATGAAATAAGAACCATGTGAAATTACTATTAAGTTAACAGCAACTGCTAAACATCTCATCACCCAACAATGGAATGAGAATAAGATGCCATTGTTCTGGGAAGATAATGAGCTAAGACTTTTTAGCATATAGTAACTTGTTTCCAAAAATTCGGCTTCTTTTCCAGGAAATAGGAACGAGGACCGACTTTTCATTAAACACTAAGGAAATATAAAAGTATAATTGATTCACAATTGACAAGAAAATACTATCATCAAAGAAATTATATGCCAGAACTAACATACAAAAAGAATATTAGAAAGAAGGCAAAAGAAACAGCAACCACAACTCTGCTAATAATTTAATGCCTCAAAAGCGAATGAACGGAGAAACAGAATAAAAAATGAAAAAAGTAACGGCTCCCCATCATTCAAACACCAGCCCAGAACTCGGATCACAAGAAAGACCATAATAATAATAATAAATCTAACTTCGAAAACAACCAAAAACCATTTCGTATCACAAAAGTCCACAAACATATCCTACCGGAAAACCTAGAACTCAAACTGAAAAGACAGAAAACCTTAGGCTTGAGATCGGAATCGAACTTGAACTTCCAGTCTCTGTAATACGGAAACGTCGCCGCATTGGGGTGTCCCAGCAGCGTGGAGCAATCAGAAGAATGAGAAGACGAATGGACAACGCTCGACAGATGGGAAGATTCCATTCCCGGGAACTGGTGCGATTCATCGGGAGACCATCGGGAAATGGGATCATCAATGCCGCCGCCGCGCCACTGGAGGAAGAACGCGAATAGGGCAAGGCAGAGTGAGAGGATAGTGAGGAGTAGCAGAAGCCTCGCCGCGAGTGAGTGGTGGTTCGCGGCGGAGGACGGCGGTTGGGTCCGAAGGTAGGTGTGTAGACCCGCCATTGTTGGAACAAAATGCTTGTCCGTAACGAGACAGATAAATAGATTTATATTTCGTACGGCGCCGATCTTTATACTGATTTGGTCGTCATGCTCGGGCTAAAATTACCTTTTGTTTTGCACTTTGTAGTTTCTTTATTTGTTTAATTTTTTTTTAGTTAGTTTGTCTCTTTTGTAATTGTACACTGCTACACTGCAAGGAAGTATTAATGTCAACGTTATAATTTTTACTTAGAAAAATATATTTATCGGTCGATTATATAAACCACACATTAGCGATGACTTTTGAAGATCACGAGCTTACAAATAGCCCGTAGGGGTGTTTACGTTTGGGCAAAATTGCCCGACCCAACCGAAACCAAAATTTTATTACAAATTGATTACCAAATTAAAGTTTTGGTATGGTATTTGATCTAAACAACTTCAAAAGTTTGATATTCGGTACGCTATTAATATCTTCATTCGATATCGTACCGCGAATAACAAAGTATATATATATATATGTATGTTGATAAATAAATATAATATATATTATATTATGTATATTATTCTGCAGTTTTCTATATAATAATATGTAAGTATAAAATTATATATAATAAAATTTATACTGTATTATACATAAATTTCAGTTTTTTGTTTTTTTTTTTTTAATTTTTGACCATATTTCGATAACTCAATTCAATTTTTAACCGAATCCTATCAAAAAAGAATGGGATTTCGTCATATCAAATTAAAAGGTTCGGTTTGATAATCGATATAATTTTGATATACTAACAGAAAATTAGGTTCGGTCAATTTTTCGGAATGCCAACCCCAAATTACAAGAGATGAAATATTGAAAGTGCTTAATGTTTTAGATTCAATAAATTCTTTTTACAAGTTACACCTCTTTAGGGGCATTGACCCGGAATGACTTGACTATCTTCAAAATGGGGGTAATGTCGATATATGGTATAAACTGTTGGATATTTTGAGCAATAATGGAGTGATTTCACTATGACAACTGCAAAAGTCGAGATAAGAATTCGACTCTCTTTCCTTAAAACTTGAATTTAATTGATCGGTGTGATGCAATACGTCATGTGTCGTCATATGATTTGTCTTGACTTTTTTTGACTGCAATACTCGATTTAATTGGTCAAAACATGTCACTTTAACACGTGTCACCACTTGATTTGTTGAGAAAATAAACATTATAAATCAATTTAAATTTAACTATTTAATTTTGAAATTAAATTTAAAATAATTTCAAAATATTCAATAGCAAATTAAATTGTAAGCTAAAATTTATTTATTCGTCTACAACGGCAAAATAATATTTTAAAAGTGTCGGACTTATAAAATCTTATCTTCATCGGTCTTCTATTTTCCTAAGCAGTAATCTGCTAAAGGCACATTCTTTAGTAATTTTCCGGTTGTGCTTTTCTCATAAATCCACTCAAGATGCCTTGCCAAGACACCACCGCATTCTTTCGTTTATTTGGTGGGTGATACGGATGGATATGGATGTTAGGTATAGTTTAGCAGAGATATGATTTGATTTACTTAATGTTCAAGTTGTTAGTTAGTTACTTTTTCCTTATCGTATTCCTTAGTTAAGAATCCTAGTATTAGGTAACGTCTTTTAATATATATATATATTGTCACTTAGTGATAGGATTTTATTAAAGCAATAATATTTTAGATTCTTTTAACCTAATCTCTCAAATCTTTCTCCCTTCCCCAATTCACCGGTCGGTCGGCTCTTTACCGGAAAACTCTCTTCTCATCTTCATAATTATAAGAGTCCAAGACCACTCTGAGGTCTCTCCCAATTCAATTACGCATTAAACCATGTTTAACTGGACATACTCCCAATTCAATTACGCATGAACCCTGTTTAACTCGACATACTCCCACTTCAATTACGCATTAAACCCTGCTTAACTGGACATACTCCCACTTCAATTACGCATTAAACTCGACATACTCCCAATTCAATTACGCATTAAACCATGTTTAACTGGACATACTCCCACTTCAATTACGCATTAAACCATGTTTAACTCGACATACTCCCACTTCAAATTACGCATTAAACCCCATTTAACTCGACATACTCCCACTTCAATTACGCATTAAACCTGTTTAACTGGACATACTCCCATTTTAATTACGCATTAAACCATGTTTAACTGAACATACTCCCAATTCAATTACATGGGCATTAAACTATGTTTAACTGGACATACTCCCACTTCAATTACGCATTAAACTCTGTTTAACTCGACATACTCCCACTTCAATTATGTATTAAACCATGTTTAACTCGACATACTCCCACTTCAATTACGCACTAAACACTGCTTAACTGGACATCTCCCAATTCAATTACGCATTAAACTCGGCATACTCCCAATTCAATTACGCATTAAACATGTTTAACAGGGCATACTCCCACTTCAATTACGCATGAACCATGTTTAACTCGACATACTCCCACTTTAATTATGCATTAAACCCTGCTTAACTGGACATACTCCCACTTCAATTACACATTAAACTCGACATACTCCCAATTCAATTACGCATTAAACCATGTTTAACTAGACAAACTAGAATAAAATATGAAAATATGAAAATATGAAAGGGAGCGTATAATGTTACAACAACGAATAAAATATGAAAATATGTCTTATGAAAATGTGAAAAACCTCAAATCAATCCTCAACTCTAAAAAAAGCCGTGGATCTGCTTAATCCTCAACTTCAGAACGAACAGTAGTCAAACATGAACCATGGTCGTAGGGGTTATATCTCCTCTTCTGGACACATAATGAGATTACTGACCACAACTAATACAATTAAGGTTAACACTTTTTCATAGAAAAAAGAAAAAATCTCATACCTTTTCTTTGATGTCAGCTTCCCACCAAAATAGGAAGGAGGCTGAATCGCCCTCAACTCAACAATGTTGACTTTAGCAAGTTCATGTAGTTGGATCATAGTCTGAATTTGTCCGTCGTGTCGCAAGCTAACCCACATACCTTTTTTATGGGGTGCGAGGTATTGCACCACGTAAGCATCAGGGTTGAAGTATGACCACTCTTCACGGAGTTGCGCATGAACATCCGCCACCGACGCTCTCCTCCCAATCCAAAATACCGTAATTTCACCGTTAAACCAACATCTTCCTAGCATTTTCTTCTCTTGAGCTTCATCAATGGCCAATGCCATCTTCAATCTGACCAATTTCAAATCTTAGTTTCAACAGGATCAGCAATTTCAAACAATACAAATTTTCAGTGTAATATACTGTCTAATTGAAATATACTGTCAAATTGACATAATAAACATTCAATTAACGCCGGAAATTCATTCAATTAACATCCATATCCGGATAATACCTTAGAGAAGCACTGGAAATAGGGCACGCAGACTAAATTGACTAAATAGATGCTCGTTGCCGCCGCTTATCGATGTCCAACTGTCTATCGTCTTTGTTGCCTTTGCCGCCGCCTTCTTTAACTTGCAGTCGTCGTAGTTAGCTCTCGTTACCGACACACAAAAATGAGGTTGCAGGCTTACCCAAATTGGGAATGAATCTATCCAGCGATGGAAGGGGAGGGGGAAAAAAAAGGCAAAAAAAGGAAAAAAAAAAGGGGGCAAAATAGACTTTTCAGGTCGATGGGGGGTTTACAAAAAAAAAGTTCTACATTAGTAACCTAAGACATACATTTTTCAAAGTAGGGGGTTTAGGAAAACTTTTTACGTACTTTTAAATAATTGCCCCTTTTATATTTTATACTTTAAATGGGCTGGGCTTTAAAATTATATTCTGGGGCTTTAGTTCCTCCAATATACAACAAAGTCCGTATCTGCTGCATTTAAATATTTAATTAATCATATTTATTAAAAAGCGTATTGTTTTGTAAAGAAAGGAATAGTTTTATCATGAAAATTTCAGCATTTGCTACAAGTTTGGTTCCTATGTAGACAATTTGTTAAAACATATAAATATTATTTAAAATTTTTGGGAGTGGAGATAAAAAATATTGTTATTATCTTTGTATTCGTGTATTAAACATTTATCCTATTATCAAGTGGTGTAGTTTAACAATTCGATAATATATTATTTTAATCAAATACTTTGAATTCGAATCTTTGAAAATGCAGTTGTAATTGGTTGAGAGAAATTTATAAATTACACTCACTTAATTTTCTAGGTAAGTGGTCGAGTTAGATCCGAAATAGTTTGTAAGATTTCATTTCGCATAGCTCAAATACACGGTTAGATAATGGGATAGGACAATTTTATAGGAGTTGGATCCATCAATATCAAATTTTGATTATCAAATAAAGATGAAAGCATAAACAAGAATACACAATACTATATATTGTATTTCACTATATATATATACACATTTGAAATAAATAGGAAAAAAAGAAAAAAAAATACCAAATGGAAATATCTAGTCAAAGCCCTCATGAGATAATATATAATAAGTGCATTATTAAACATGCCAACGGGGTTGGTCAAATGATAATAAATTCATTCCTAAAGAAAGCCTTGGTATCGAATTTTGATAGGGTGTTCGTGTGTTAAAAAAAAATACATTATTAAACATAATAGCACATACATCCAAGGTAAGGGTTTTAAAACAACAATATACATATGTATGAATGTATAAAATTAAAACAACAATATACATATTTATGTATTATTAACAATTCTTGAATGTATAAAAAATATTATAGCAATAGGTAGTAGTACACGTGCTACACAGAAAGTAAATAATCTCTCTCTTTTGTCCCTCTGTGTGTGTCAGAGTCTCAGAGAGATTGACTAAGGCGCGATTCTTGTACAACTGCATGGGATGTGAAGTTGGTTTTGTATAGTAGAAGTTAATGCGCCGCATTTGTTTAGCTGTAAATATCTTCCAAATTATTTGTATCATACGTACACATGGTGACCAATATTCATTTTCTCAATTTTTTAAAAATTACTTGGAATTACTTATGTTTTTTATGTGGGAATTTATTGTTTTATTTATTATTTTGCTATAATCAGATTGATTGCATGAATGACACTAAGTTTATTTTAAATAATTTAGTAGCTAGCATGGAGTTGTTGAATTTACGTTTTCAAATTAAAATAACATGTAGCTATCTAGTGATCAAATTTTAATCATATATTGAAATTATGAAATATGAACACACGAATACATGAATAAATAGTTAAAGAAGAACGTTAAGGAATTTCTCAACAAAAATCCCCGGACAGTCAAATTAGCACAATTAATATCACACTATTTAAAATTTTTGTTAATTACATCAAGAATTTATTTATAGCAATTTTTTTTTTAGGAAAATTCCAACCGACAAACTTTCAACGACTTGTTAATTGATCAAGTTATTATTCTTTCTGGGTGCGGGATAAGGGTTTAGGGGTACAATCACCTCTTATTTAAATATTTGGGTTCCATATGTAGTAACTTATTTTTACCTTACCAAAAAAGGGTTTTACCTTATTTTGCAATTCGGTCCTAAACTTATTCAAGAAGCAAAATTTAGTCCCACGTTATTATCAATCTTTGCTAAAGGCCCACATACCCCGTTCATCCTTTTGCAAAGAGAGGGTATAATATGGGGTTGATTTTGGGTATTTTAATAAAATTGGGGCTAAAATTGAAAATAATGGGTTATATTGTGGCTAAAAGAAAAGCAATCAAACCACCAAATTGTGTATTTTAGTTGTTCGGCGCTATGATAACTTAACCATAGGTCTCGAGTTCGAGTTCCTGTTAACGCAACTACCATTGATAGAAAAAGTTTTACACCCTAAGTGGTCCATCCCGACTCGACCTATTTAAATGGACTATAGAACCAAAGAAAAAAGAATAGCAATAATAATCAAACAAACTAAAAGTGCTGGTGAATAAATAAATACATAAATGAAACAAAAAGCACAAAATTGTGTCTTTTAGAGGTTAGTGAATTACGAAGTAATCCCTCATAAGAAATTAGAATAAGATCCCTAATATTTGCCATAAATATATAAGACACATACAAAAACACCCAGGCTTGAGGTTTCAAAAGGCATAGTTCAAGGGTATTTTGAAATTTTTCTATATTATTCCAAATGTCATTATACCGCATTTTCATAAGCAAGTGGATCTAATTTGTAATTTCATCTCTCATTCCAAAATTTTAGTTCAAATTTGACTCGATCGGACTTAATTAATTATTATAATTTATAAATGACTTGATGGGTCATTGTTTTTAAATATTTTGCCAACTAAAGAACAAAAAGTAAAACACTCGCCATTTTATTATATCAGTATAATCGAATTAGGTTCGAATTAGAATTATCCAGAAATATTAGATTAAACAAATGTAATTCGCCATTTTTTTCATGAATATTTGCGAACACTATATAAAAATAACAAAAAGGGTAACATAACACCATTCTTATTAAATAACATTATAACATCTTAGAAATTGTTGAATTAAGAGTAATTAAGATGGAGGCTTCATTTCCATCATCCATTAATTGATCATAACAATGTTTTAAAAACCGGACCATCGACCGGTCCCCTAAACGAATTGGGTAGGCCCTTAAAACCGGAACTCCTTCAAAATCGTTCTATTTTGAAAGAACCGGACAAAACCGCTGTTTAACCGGTAAAATCGGCGAACCGGTCCCGTGTCAAGTGAACCGTCCGGTTTATTAAAAACATTAAATTGTTAAAATTAAACCCCAATTTCTCTATTTTTTTTGTATTTTTCTCCCATATTTCAATATGTTTTTCTTCAACCACTCCTCCAAAATTAATGTATTATGTATTTTTTATTTAATTCGGGATAATTATTTCGTTATCTCAAACTTTTGAACTTTAAATGTTCACGTTACGAATCATGAATTATGAACTTATGTTTTATTTTAGTTCATAATCTTTAGTTTTTTATTCATTATTTATAATATTCTTATATTTGCATATTATATTTGTATATAAATTGAGAAAATATAAAAGTAAATTTTTTAAAATATATTTTATTATTTATTATTTTTATATATTTAATATTTAGTATTATTTATGACGTAATTATGAGTCACCGGTTCGACCACAATTGATTCAACGGTTGAACCAGTGATCCTTGACCCAGTTAATTTTTCGGCTCACTTAACTGTCCGGTTTTTAAAACATTGGCTTGATCCACTGCACCTGTTCAAGAATGTAATGCAATTTGACAAGTTCATCATCGATGGTTATGGCACTCAGGATATTAGAATGCACCAGCTCTATTACTTCATGAGGTTGTTGGATGATGCCTTATTCCATACAGTGAATCTTGTGCAACCAAATAGCCTTAAGCAGAGTCACCAGAAGCCCCTCCCCCCTCCACACTATTCAGTTCAGTTTGCACAATCACCAGTCTAGTAGAGAAATCCATCTACAGCGAGTCGAGAAGGTGCCTGGGCAGATTATAACTGCTAGATTTGAGCAATCCAGGACAGCGAAACTGGGCCTGCATTAAATTCTCTTACGCCGGCCTCTTCATAATGAATATAACCCATTTCGATTTGAAACTGTCGGCGCCGGAGATTGGACATTGTGACGCCTCATTTTCTCCGATGTCCAAGCTTAAGCCACGTGTCGACCTTCTTGTACATTTAATATGATTATGTGCTTATGTGGCCTTATTTGCAGCTCATTCAGAGTTTAAGAGCTTATTTGTAATATTCTCTTTTTAGGAGTATTTTGGTCATTCATCATTCGATCAAAAATTTGACCTAACGGACCTCTTTAACACATTCGAGACATCGAAACGACTCCGTAGACTCTAAGTTCGCCCAATTCTGATGTCGTTAACTCCTCTTACCGGTTAACTCTTGTGCGTGAGGACTCGGAATAAAAAATTCGGATCCCGATGGACCCTGTTAGACCAACCCAGGTCTTTCTCTATCTTCTCCCAGCTCTACCTCTCTCTATCTCTCTCCCTCTTAGCGTATGCACTCCACTCACACACGAAACATACACAACCTCAAACTCAGTCGTTTGTTGAAGGAATTGGACGAACAAGTAGTGCATTTTGAATAGCTCGACGAGATGAACACGATGTTAGCAATTTCACCTTCCGACAATAACCGACAGAGGAGATACGGTGAGTTGCAGATGGTGGCTGTGATGTCGCGACTTTCATAGTAGGTTTGGGCAATTTCTGATGACGTGTTCGGACGATGATGACATGGGTCTGAAGTGTCTTCCATCGGCGACCATTTCTGGAGCAGCGGCGTGGCTAGGGGATCGACGACGACGGCTCACGCGCTGACTGAAGTTAGCAGAGGGCGACGGAGCTACTGTAGCAACGATGATTTTTGCCATTCCAGCGACCCATTATGACGAACAAGGATGGTTCCCTATGTTTTTCGACCCCCAAGTTCCATCTAAGGCTGTAGAATATCACCGTGGCGGTAGTTCTGGCAATGGTGGTGGCAGGAGGAGCTTTTTGGGTGAGTTTTTGGCGACGGGCCCTTTAGAGAAGTTATCCAAATCAACAAGGCCAAGGTTTTCTTAATGATTGCGGCACAAGAACCAGTTGTTTGGCGGTGGACCGTTGCAGCGTTCAGCTGGTCAATGCTAGCGATTTTTTTTGGCGAACGCCATAGGGGTTCGAAGTACTCAATAAGAGAACTTATTTCCCAATCTTAGACAAAAAAATTTCGGAGACCCTTGAACTCTTCCTCTAATCTTATCAATGAGCCCCACAAACACCGACTTCTTAAACCTCCCGATCATAGGAGGAAAGCCTATCTAGATCCATCTTATCAACGCGCTTGACCCCAACACATCAGCCAGTTCCAATTGGTTACTCGGGCTCACATTCTTACTAAAGACCATTGAAGACTTCTGACAGTTAATGGTTGGACCCGAGATTAGTTCATACTTCCCTAACCATAGTGTCTCTTATAGCCTTCCCGTAAATCATAATATCATCTGCAAACAGTAAATGAAAAATGTTTGGGGGCCCTCGAGGGATCGTGATACCACTAAGTCGCTCATTTCTCTCATCCACCTGTAAAAGAGGTGATAATACTTCTGCATATAGAAGAAACAAATAAGAGGAGAGGGATCACCTTGACGAATCCCCCTCTCTGGGACCAGATAACCAAAATCGCACACCCGTCCAGCAAGAAAGAGTAAGAAACCAAACTTGCACAAGTCATGATATGGGAAATAAAAGTGTTTAGACGTTTGAGGAACCGTCATTCGACATGGTCGTACGCTTTGCTCATATTGAGCTTCAAGTTGAAGAAACCTTCATTTCCTTTACTCTGTGCTTGAAAAAATGGTTAATTTCAAAGACAACAAGCATGTTATCACTAATAAGACGACCGAGAATAAAGGCAGATTGGTTCGAGGAGATTAAATCATTTAGTAGATGTTTCATACAGTTCGCAACAACTTTGAAAGCAAGCTTATAAACAACATTACATGGGTTAATAGGTCTAAACTGAGTAATGGTTTCGGGAGATTTGCGCTTAGGAATTAAAATGATGAGTAAAGTTGAGATGTTTATCAAACCTTCCATTATTTAAGAAATCGAACACACAATTACTCATGTTTCTACCTACAATATCCCAATATGTTGAAAGAAATAAGGGGGCAGGTCATCGGGGCCAAGGGATTTGAGGGGATACATACTTTTGAGAGCACGGGTTACCTTATCAAGCGAGAATTTGACGATAGGAACTGGCTCTCCATGTCATCACTAATCCGTCTGTCCATAGATTGCAATCCTGCATCAATCTCCTCAGAGCAGCCCTTGGAAGTGAATAAGCTGCCAAAATACCTTTCAACAACCTTTTGAATACCCTCGTCATTATTGTAACAGACTCCATTCTCATCAAATAAGGAATCTATGTGATTGTTACTCTCCTATTGTTTAGCAACCAAGTGGAAAAATTTTGTATTTCAGTCGCTAATCCTAAGCCAATACGCTTTTGACCAATGCTTCCAAGCAGTCTCCTCTTGAAGCCAAAGATATTCAATTTTTTTACAAATTTCTTGAGCTTCGTCCCTCACCTGCGGAGTGATGATGTTTTTGCACAAATCATGAAGCCTTTTCTCTAGAAGCTAAATATTAAGCGACTTCCTCCAATTAAGACCAACTTTACATCGATCAGCCCCTTCAGTAATGCTCTTAACTGTAGTACTAGAAAGGGACCCGACAGTCGTCGGACTTCACCCAACGGGCCTCGAATCAAAACGGTCGAATGTAATTAAATAATATATATCAATTTCATAATTTATTATATGTGTGTCTATAATACATATATATATATATATACATTTTTAGGAATAGTGCCCTAGAAAGCCGATGTAATAGTCTGCTTAGGACATTCCTTATGTCAAGTCACAGACAATCTTTGAATAATACGAATAAAGGCAACACTTCTTATATGCTCTTATTTGATTGTGTGTTTACAT
>JBBMKE010409940.1:0-11706 GCA_037834125.1 Lippia alba | reverse complement strand
ATATAGTATTGAGTTTAATTAAAAATATATCTAACATAATTTTTAATTTTGATTATTAATATTTTACATTTACCAAATATTCTTTAAAGCATTTAAAAAAATATTTATGAATATCTTTGTATTTAAATATATTAATATCGTATTCATTTATTCCAAATATATTATATTTCATTAATATCATATTAATATACATTATATTTATTTAATATCATTTTCATTTCATGTATAATAAAAATAATAATAATAAAAAAAAAGTCTTCAATCACCACCAAACCTTCTCCTCCGGCAACCCTTCTCAACAGCCAATCACCACCAATCACAGTCGACCGACAATTTTCTCCGGCCAGTTCCTCGCCGGCCGACCATCTTCTTCGGTGACCTACGCCTACTGCCGCCTCCTCTAGTCTTCTTCGTTTCCTCTCTTCCTCATTCTCTTACTCTCTCCCTCTCATTTTCTGGTCGGAATCTCACCATCTCCGGTCATCCCCACCAACGCCGACCACCAGCCACCAGCCTCAATCATTTCACCACCGTCGGCAACACAAATCGCAGCCGACCATCATCTCTATCCCTCTTACTGAATCAGAAAGGGGCAAAAGCCTATTCACCACAGCCACCATCCGCCGCCTACAACCCAACACCACCACCAGCCACCGCCTACAACCCAAGACAACCACCAGTCACCGCCTTCACTACAGCCACCACCGCCTCCTCCTATTCTTCACCGCCACCACCAATTTCACTCACCATCACCCACCACCAGATTCGCCAAATCAACACCTCCACCCATCACCAAAACCACCGAATCGACCGATGTGTCCAGATCCGACGCCGCATCACCACCATTAATCACTTTCAGTGGCCCTCCAAACCAGATCCGCCATCACGCCGCTTGGAAGATTCTTCCATGAGCGAAAGAAAGAGAATCGGGAAATTTCTTACTTGCTGCGGTTGATTTGGGAGGCGAGGGAGGAAGTGGCGTGGTGGGTATCGGCGGGACGCGATGATTGTCGGGCGGCAGCGGCAGATTTGTCACCGGCGAGGCGCGGTGATTGTTAACGGACGGTGGTGGGTGAAGGTGGATTGAAGATGTTGTGGGTAATGGGGGTGGGTGCGTCTGGAGAAAATGACCTTTACTTTTTTTATATATTTCTTTTATATGAATATATGTAATTATCCCACATGTCAGCCATGTCATCAGGTATGTGGCAAAAAATAAGTGACGGGGCACCCCTCAAACATCCACGCATGAAAAGTTGTCATGTCACTAGCAGTTTCCGGCGGTTTGCATTGATTTGGACGGTTTTGGGAGGTGTGGGATTTTCCTGTCATCGGAAAAATCAGAGTACCATTTTTGCTAAATGGCTGGAGTTGATATACCATTTTTGTAATTATCCCCGGACAGTATATAATATATTAGATCTGCAAGCCAGCATTAGTTCGTCAATTTAATCACCTCAATGATCAGAATATATAACTGATATTTTAATTAGAAATATAATGGATAGCAGGAAACGATAAGACATTCAGTGTATAGAATGCGTAGCCACTGCAAGTAAAAGTTATTATGATAAAACTATATAAAATGGTATAAAAATTGTCACTATTAGTGGTATAATATGAGTTATGATAATATTTTTTTATTCCTCACTAGTTAAACAATTAAATATGCATTACACTAATATTTTCTTATTCCTCACTAATTAAACAATTACACATGCATAACAAAAATATATTTTGAACTTCTACCTACGTCTGATTTTTCAACAATCTACAATAGAACTTGAACCAACAACTTATATATTGGCATAAACAAATATTTATTATTAAACAATCTTTTTGTATTTAAAGTCAATTAAATTTATTTAGTGACAACTTCATTTATAATTTTTTTCCCATTAGCTTAAGTTATTTTTATAATTTAAAGTAACATAGTAGTTCTTCGTTTTTCCCTTTTTTTTTTCTCCATAGTAAACATTTAAGTTCTCTTTATACCTCTATTCAATTTTGTCTAGGTAAAAGTCAGATTCATTTTATACTAGGCATAAAGAAAAATGGAAGTACGAATATGCTAGCAAAGGTGGGGCATTCAATTGATGTCGACTGTCTGATTTGGACCAGTGTTTTGAAAACTGGACCGGACACCGAATGACCCCTAAAAACCGGCATTGTTCGGACCGTCTCAGGGCCGGAAAAACCGGCCTGTTAACCGGCGGTTTTGGCCCTGAGAACCAGACCGCCAGTTTTTGGAAATTTGACCCTTTTTTTTTTTTACAAAAATCATTTTTTTAAACTTTTAAATACCAAACACGTTATCAACCCCATATGTACCAGAATTGTTTTTATTTAAAAATATGTTATTGAAATCATCAAAAACAAAACACAACTCTTTGAAATTTGTTGTTTTTCAATGCTGGAATTGAAATCGTGAAGTATCAAGTATCAACTATGAACCCTAAGCCCCAAACTTAGTCTTCTTCAGTTCTTCCTGCCGACGCCCCTTGAGCCGTCGAGTTGCCGACGTTCCCTGAGCCGCCGTCGGTCCGTACGCCTCCGCCGGAAGCCTCCAGGTGCTCAAGTCCACTCTCTCTCTTTCGATTTTGTAGCTATTTTTTTATTTTTATGATTTTATTGTTTATGGGTTTTAGCACGATTTTACATGGATCAGAAGATAAACTATGAATGTCTATATTTATGATTATTTTCTTGTTGTATTTTCATGGATATGACTGATAGTAGTCAACCGATTCATTTTCTTGTTGTTTTTCAATGAATATGACTGACTTTCTAAATATGCATACTATATGTTTGATTAAATGTTTGAATGAGCTTATGTGTTATGAAGTTCTGATTTTTTTTATACTTTTCTACTTCTTTTTTTCAGAATATGGAAAATGCGAGCTCATCTTCACCAAATCCGACATTCAAGCATCGCAATCGGTTGATCAATCAGGAGGTAGTGGGCAAAATCCACGCAATAGAGCTGACATAGCGTGGAAGCATTGCTATGAGGTTGCTTCCCACTTGGAATGGTTTATTTGTTTTGAACTTTGAATGTTGGAACTTGAAAATGTAGATGTGTCTACTGAAGTTTGAATATTGGATGAAGAAACTATAATTTTCTTCAAGATATTATGGTATATTTTTAATTTTAGAATATTATACATATGTATATATATTATTAAAAATAATAATTATATTTATGACGTCATACCAGTTCGGCCGGTTCAACCGATTGAACCAGTAATTAGTAAACTCTCCAATTCGCCCTCTGGTCCGATTTTGAAAACACTGATCTCAAACCGAATCTAAAATTGATCCCTCTACTTCCAAGTTCCAACTCTAACCTAATTTATAGGGTTCGGGTCGGCCCAATTTTTTTTCAAATTTGAAATCACTCAATAATCCGACCCAACCCAATAACCATAACGGGACCCAATGTTTGCCCCCATTTTCATCTTCTTTAATCCTTATTATTGATTAAAAAAAAAAGAAAGAAAATCCTAACACTCCTTCGGTCAACAACTGAAAAGTGAAAAGTCACAAAATTTGACAATATGTAAAGAACAAAGCATACTTCCTTCCGGGTCTAATAAAACTAAACCCATTCTGCAAAGTTTCAGTTTGAAAATTGAGCCTATTTCACCCTTCCGCCATTTCCAGAGATATTCCAACTCCATTTCACCCAAGAAAAAAGAAAACTAAAAGAATACAAATTTTTCCCAAATTAATTCGAAATCGAAGAAGATTAGGAGAGAGAAAAAAAAGTGGCTTTGAATATTGGGAAGAGGGGCCGACGGAGGCTGCGACGAGAGGAGACGGCTGCGGCGGCGAGAAGTGGCGAAAAAGGATGTTGATGGCCGAAGGAGCAGGGACGGAGTCCCCCAGCCCCCTAAATTTTGAAAAAATTTGTTTTCCCCCTTAAATTTTGAAATTTTTTATTTATCACTCTTATTTTTTAGAAAAATTTTATTTTCGCCCTTCTAAATTTAAAAATTTTCGTTTACTATTTATATATTTTAGAAAATTTTATAATTTTACCTTTTTTATTTTAAATTTTCGCCCTCCTATTTATAGATTTTATCCCTTTTATTTTAAAATAAATTACGATTTCACCACTTTTCAAAAAATATTATTTATATTACTAATATTAAAAATTTTCGCCCCCTCCCTGCGAAGGAGGTGGGTTGGTCTCTTTCTAATTTCTTGAGTCTGATCGCCGGTAGCTTCTACGATATCAGGGGAGGAGCCTCCTTCACCGGAGATTTGTGTTAGTCAGATTTGGATTCGCCGAGTGTGGGGACGGAGATTGCAAAGAGAAAAGGAAAAAATCCGTGCTTTGAGTAACCGGAGATATGGTGATGAGATTTGAAAAGGAGGTAATCCGGGGATTGGGGGTATTGTGAGGGATCATGAAGGGAAGGTGCTTTTGGCATACAGTATGGGAATTGGACAAGGAACTAATATTCTGGCAGGAATTACAGAGCCACGTGATGTGTTAACTTATGGATAGACATTGATGCAAAAGTGATCGATCATAGATATGATTAAAAAGGCAGAGCAGGGAATTTAAAGCTCCAACATCTCATCATGCAATTCAGGACCTTACTGAAGGGTATCAATGTCCGTTTACACATCTTTACCGTGAAGGGAATACGGTAGCGAACTGGTCGGCGAATAAAGGGGCCAGTACTCAGCAGTGTTGGAATTTTCCAGAAAGCCCTTTGCCTCGGAAAATCAGGGGATTCATTATAACAGATAAATGGGGGCGTTAACATTTCTCCTTCCCCCCTTTTCCTTTAATTTGCAGGTTTAATTTCCCCCATTTGGGATGATTACTTCCCCGTAAGGAAATGACACGCGGATGATTGTAAGTGAGGCGAGGTTAACCCTTATTGTTAGGGTGGGAAATTTGAGCATTCAAGATGGATGATGTTGAAGTTTTTCTTGTCCTCTTACGGTTGGTTTTTCGTTGTTTCCAAAATGGGGCAAGAAAAAACTAAGAACGGATTGCTTTGGAAGCTACAGAAAGATGAAGGGTGGCTTTTTTCTTATCCATGGCGATACGTGGTACAAGAATACACATAGGAAAAGTGAACGGTTTAATCAGTCTTGTGATTAAAAATCCCGACGAGTTTTCTCGTCTTTATTTTTACAAAAAATCATAAAACATTTTTGAAAATTTTATAACCCATAAATATAAGTTATAGTACCTGAAGATTCCAAATTTTACAGATCTATATATGCTAATACGAATATATTCTTTCTTAATTTATTTAATTAAAATAATAACAAATATAAATTTATAAAAGTTTTCATTAAACTTTAAGAAATATTTGGATGATGTGGGATAATATATTTGCGTAAATATATGTTAAATATGTTAAAGAACTATATATATATATATATATATATATATATATATACACTCGTTGATTTGTATAGATCATAATACAATATATGTTACTTGTTCTATATTCTCTAATAACCGTCAAAATAAATATATAATGCCTAAATAATAATTTTTTCCTCAGTTTATTAATCAATAAACTTTTTATTAAACTATACAATAAGACTAGTATCTGTATATATTCAAATAATAGATACATCAAACAAAATTTGTAAACAAAGCGAATACCAAACGGATAATTAAGATGTCTAATTAATATCATCTCCAAATGAATTAAGATACCTATTTGAGCTATCCATTTAAAGCCTTACGACTCTCTTTCATGGTCATTTTCAATAGCTTAAAAATAAAATATATTTAACAATCAAATTTTGCTCGGCTTAAGCTTTAACGAGTAAAGTAAAATAGTTGAGAGTACCTTCCTGCTGTTCCTTTTGAAGCTTGATGAGAGAGAGATTCCACTCATCCAAGACATCATCCATCTCGTAGGAAGCGTATTCGAGCCTTTTCAGCCATTCCCTGATGTTTTTGTCCTTGATTCCTTTCCTCTCTGCATCATCCAACACGTTCCGAACTCGCCTCAGCTCATCAGAAAGTTTGCGCGCCTCTTTCTTCACGCCTCGCACCAACCTCACCTCGTTCCGCATTTTCTCTTTCAGAATCGCCATCAGCCGCTCTGCAACAACGGAAATGATAGCTTCCGCCATGATAGTAATGATCAGCTAGTAATGTGTTATGTATTTGTAAGTTAGGCTTCTTTCTTGTGTGGTATTCATCAATAATAACTCAGGATATATAAATAGAGGACTCGTTATACGGACCACATGCACAAGATAAGTATCTCACTCTTCTTGGTTCACTGCTTTAACAAAGCATGATTATTTAAGCATTGTTTTCACTTTTCAGTTAATTCTGCAAAATGGTTAAGGAATCGATTTTCTTGGTCTATTGAGACAAACTTTACGAATGACAAACTTTATTGAAGGCACTCACAGAGACATAGATAGACGAACTGACAAGCCAAGTATATTGCTACTTTTCTAATTGGGTTCTAACTCTTAAGGATTGAATCGGTTTGTCTCTTGACACTACTTTACAAATGATAATACTTCCCTTTATTCCTTTGTGGGGATTTGATTTTAAACTTTGAGAATATAACACATATTTTTCCCTTTCCGGTGTTTTTTGAACTTTGAATATATACTGAATAGTGAATAGTCCATGTGATATTCTCTTTTAGATGGTTATTAACCAACATTTTCTTCATATAGATATTCAGTAGCAGAATGCATAGCAGCTGTGCTTCGAGATTTGGGTCTGATGGGCTCAATCTTAAAGAAAAGTCAAGTGGGCTTTATCAATCCAATTAATATCATTTTATCAATAGCCCAACGACTGCTCCTCTTTTTAGTTTTGATTACATTTTTTTTTATTTTATATTTAAGAATATATTTCATATTTTATTTTAACCTTTTCTTTACTTAAAAAAAAAAAAAAAAAATTTACTCGTTCCCCTTTTTAGAAATTGCATAATTATAATTAGTACGGAGTTAGATGAAAATATTGCAAATCATATCCCTATAAATTTCAAAAATTATAAATATCTTTGAGTTGTTCTTTGAGTAAACTTACGTTTTCATCTTAACTTGTCGTTCCAAATATACAAACTTAAAATATAAAAATTCAACTGAGGGCGAATTAAGTTAAAAGAAAAAAAAAAGAACCTTTTGGGTGCTTGGAAGGGAAAAAAAATTCTCTATTTTTATATTATGAGAGTTAATTGCCCAAATCTTAAAAGATGGAATAAGATAATTTGTACACTTTTTGAAGTCGTTTTTTTTTAACACATTTTCAAGTGGTCAAAAGAATTCGAATTCGAGTCTTTACCTTTAATTTGAAAAATAATTCTCAAACCACTTGACTAGCCCTTTGTTGGCAACTTTTTGAAGTCTATAAAGATAGAGTTAATAACATTTTTCGACTATCGATACAAGTTTTAACCACACAATATCTCAGGGATGTAGAAATTATAAAATACTCTTAAAGTTAATTTTGTATACCATTTCAATTAATTATCAATTTGAAATTTTAATTCCACCAATTTTTAGGAATTGGAATCCATTTTATCTTGACAAAATTATTCTTGAATTTCCAACTTTAGTTCCTTTTTGTTCATATTTAATTATAAAACGATTTTCTTAACTATACTAGTTACACAGTTGGTTTTATTAATATTAGGAAAAATAAATAGAAAACTTTATCCATGCAAACTTCAAAAACTAATTAAAATAAATAGAAAACAATCTTCCTTGACCGATAAGAGAAAAAATTAAATACAAGTACAAATGTACAATATCATCTTATTTCGAATTCAACATTTGGAATGTGGGGAATGAATTTGCGCAACGGACCACCCTTCTTGTATGATTCCTCCAATTGAGGTGAAAGATTAATGATAAACCTCTGCAGCGACCGTGCCTTACTAAGCAAGCGATGTGGTAGCTTCGTCAAGATCATTATGCTGTTATATCCTCCCACTCCTTCAGCCTTACCAAGCAAGCGATGTGCCTTACTCCAGAGACGTACGGCATCACAGACACCGCGGCAGACTCTTCTTCTTCTGCCGTTATATCCTCCCACTCCTTCAGCCTGGTACACCAATGAATTTGTAGTTTCTTCAACTTGGGAAAACCAATTGAAGATGATGATGATATTCCCAGGAATTCCCGTCCCACTAATTCAACTTTCGTAAAGATCATTATTGCATGCTCTTCCAGGGATGGCAGTTTTCCTAAATGCGGCAAAGACAAACACGAATGCCACTCGTACAACACAATTTCTCGCAGTTGGCGGAACAAATTAAGGCGAAACAATCCATTCTGGTAATCTGGAGCCCTTACATCGATAAACTTTCAGAGATTGCAGATTTCTGTATGGCTCCAGAGCATCCATTACATCCAACCTTTTCCTCCTCATACTCACCTGATGCTCTTCTTCCTTGTTTTTCTCATCCATATTATCCCAAAAGTCTATTATTAGTTGCTGAAGATGCATCTTCTCTCCCAATTTCGCTTCTCGGGCCTGCTCAACAATATCATCGTCATCATCAACTAATTTGATTTCCAAAGACAGAGATCCACTAAGTCGGTTCAGCTTGTTCAACAATCCCAACTTGTTCCAATCACCTCCTCCATAGAATTGACTCGGTGTTTTCAGACTAGTTAACTTGGCTAGTCCTTGAGGATACTTGCAAGGTTGACCAGAGCACACCCGGAGGTGTTCGAGGTTTATGAGCCCATCGATTCTTTGAGGAAGTTCAGATAGACGAGTAACATCCAAGCTTCTCAATCCATACAAATCACTTATGCTCTCAGGCAACTCCTTTAAGAGTAAATTTTCACTCAAATCCAAGTGTCTCAATTGACTCAAATTCCCAATTTTGTTCGGAATCTCTCTTACCTGGCAATGACTTAACACCAAGTGTCTCAATTGATTCAAATTCCAAATTTCGTTCGGAATCTCTCTTACCTCGCAAGGACTTAACACCAAATGTCTCAGTTGACTCAAATTTTCAATTTCGTTCGGAATCTCTCTTACCCCACACTTAAGTAACACCAAACTTTGCAAGTTATACAGCATGCAAATGCTTTTAATGTCGATTTCATTGACATTTACATGTTGAAATTTCAAGTTCCTCAGGTGAATAAACTTTTCTATTTCCGTAGATATATTTTTATACCACCGACAATCTAACACCCTCACACTTGCGAGGCAATCACAAACATGTAGATCAGACTGGTTATCCCCTTTTAAAAGTAGACTGTGGTGTACTCTGACACGAGAAACTGAAGAACTGCATAGTTTACAACGGCTTGTCTCCTCATTTCCGTTCAAGTGATCCTCCTCCCTAAGATATATGGCAAAATCATAAACTATGTCATGCATTTTGCATTTGGATATAACATCTCCATCTTTTTCAAAGTTTTGAAACAAAGATCGGCTAGCCAAACTATCAAAACACTCTCGCCCTCTAAGTTCCAACTCACTTGCATTACCACCGCCGAAGCTTAGATAACCACGTGCCATCCACTTTCTAATTAGATCATCAACATAAATCTCATGATTTTTCGGAAACACAGCACAATATGAGAAACAAACCTTTTGTGTTGACGAAAAATCATTGAAGCTCAAAAGCAAATGAGGGAAAAGGTCTACTTTCGCGCTTTCGAAATGCCAAATTTCACTATGTAATACATCCTCCCACTCTTCGATGGTGTTCTTAAAACGAAGAAGGCTTCCTAAAATCTTTGCGGCAAGTGGCAAACCCCTGCAATTTCGAGCTATTATCCGACCAATAACTTCGAATTCTATTTCGATCCCCTCACTTTTTCCAGAAAAAACTATATGACTCAATATTGACCAACACTCCTCATCAGAGAGTTGTTTTAGATAGTGAATCTCATGCTCATTGGTGCCTATATTTCTCGCTACTATCTCGTTTCTCGTGGTCACCAAAATTCTACATCCCTCAGCGCAACTAGATTTAAGAGAGTTTTTCAAAGGCACCCACTTGACATCATCGCCATTCCAAACGTCATCTAGAACAAGAAAAAACTTTTTTCCTGAAATAGACTCTTGTACAAGCTTTAGAAGCCTATCCAATGTCCCAGTACTTGGGGCACTCCCTCGTGCCTTCTCGACAATCTCCCTGGCTATACTAACCTCATCAAGGGGATCAGAAACACAAATCCAAATTCTTAATGGAAAACAATCTTTTATCCGCTCATCATTATAGACTAATTGAGCAAGAGTTGTCTTCCCAATTGCCGCCATCCCCACAATAGAGCTAATGTGTATCGACCCTAATTGATCTCCTTGACTAGGGCAAGTACTACGTGAGGTGATCGTATTCACAAGAATATCCTTATCCATCTCTCTTCCTTTAATATCATCTATTTCAATAAAAGAAGTTGTAAGGCCCTCTAAAGATTGACCATTTAACTGATTTTGAATTAAATCATATCTATTTCTCTCCTTTAGAATCACATCAAGTTGTGCCTTCACATGTTTGAATTTCAGGTTATTTCACGACGAGTGGCTTTTTTCTTGAAACTTAAAGACAATAAATGTGGAAGGAAGGGGCAAACCTGTTAGAAATATGAAATGTAATTATTCATGCAATATCATTAAAATATTTATGATAAATATCATTCCGTCCTCTAAATATGCTCTTGTTCAATTTTGGTCCTAACATTTTAACTTTGTTCACATTGCATTCTTTTTTGTTCCAAAATTTTCAATTTTAGTCTTTCGCATCCTACCAATTTGAATATGTAAAGCACGGACACTCCCAATTTTACCCCATGCAGTTTCGAACACGGCTCCGACACGGCACGGACACATGTCCGATACGGCAAAATGTGTCCAAAAATTAAAAATAAATATTCAACACATCGGGACACGGCTTGAAACGTGTCGGACACGGTCAGGACACTTCACGAAAAGTTCATTAAAAATTTAATGTTTATTTTATTTTTCATGAAAATTTGAGAATAAATTTTTTAAGAAAAAATAATTCTATAAATGTGCTAAAAGATGTATAATATTAATTTAAATTTAATTTTTTTTATAATATCATTATATGAAAAGTGTATTAATATTATTTGTAATGATTTTAAATGTTGAATTAAAAAATGGTGTACGTTATTTAAATTTGTAATATTGAATACTTCTATAAATATTTTATTTTAATATAAATTTATTTATATATAGTTCAATTATATATAATATAGCCTTGTCGAAACCATCTCGTGTCCTAAATTTTTAAAAAAAAATATGTTTCGCCATATCCGTGTCGTGTCGTGTCCATGTCGCCGTGTCCGTATCCATACATCATAGATTTGAACCATGGAATAAAAAAATGTGGAAGAAAAAAGATGCAACGTGAGAAAAGTTCAAAGATGGATCAGGACTAAAATCGAACAATAGTATCTTTAGAGGACAAAAAATGATATTTTTTCAAATATTTAAATTGAATTGGAAATACATTTAAAAAGTTAAAGAACATTGTAAAATTTGTTCAGCACATTCGTCATTTGACCTATAACAAAAAGTGTTATAAGTTCAGGATATTTGACGGGTAAGTATATGATTATCTATTTTTAAATGCGTATTTTACAAAAATATTGTTTCAATTACATATTAACCCCTACAGAAGGACTGATTTGTAATTGAAACAGTATTTTTAGGGATTAATATGTAATTATCAAAAGAAGAGAGATTGATTTGTAATTAGG
>JBBMKE010409929.1:0-11706 GCA_037834125.1 Lippia alba | reverse complement strand
TAAGTTTCTAACACTACGAATTTGGATTCACAATTGCGAGCCCCGGTCCTTTTGTTGGAAAATTTTTTTAAATTCCGTTGTTTTTCTGATTCTGTTTTCCAACAGAATTACCTCAGAATAGAAGTCTTTTGTGTCGTCGGGGTATATTAGGCGAATCTTCTCTAAGAGTTGCCAACCTATCAACACAAACGACAAGTAGAGGTATGGTTTGAGTGGGAAGAGGCTTCTGAAGAGAGTTACATTCGGCATCGACTTAGCCACACGAAGGTATTCAAAATTTCTCCATTAATTCGTGGTATTAAGGAAGACTTTGGATGTGTGTGGAATAATGGGGAATTAGAGCCTATATCTCAAGAAGTGCTAAGTCACAAGACTTATTCCACTTTTAGTTCGGATTTAGTGAGAGCTTAAAGAACTGGTAATGTGTATGATATAAGAAAGGATATTGTGAACTTCGTGTAACAATATCTAATACGTCGTCGGGTGAAGACCGAGAACACTACCAATATAATTCTCCAACTACTTCTAAGTTCTATTATGGAAGTGGGAGCAAATGATCAAGGACTTTGTGTCCGGTTTGCTATTGTCAAGGAGATTTCATTGAGAAAATAAATGATTGATCGTTTTAGTGAGTTGATCTATTTTCTCTCAAAAAAATTATTCGACGAAGCTTTGAGGGTTGGTGTTTTGGGAAAGAAGACCCCATGAGTGAAGTGAGAGAACGAGACTTCTTTGGAAGCATCTCTTACAAGGGGATTTCCTCGGATTTGGCTTGTGCCACCGAGTTATCCGGGATATGAGAAGTCTTTCTCATTCTTCAATTGAGAGAGTAATATCTCAAAGTGGCTATGACTTTCTTGAATCAGAGTGGTGTAGTGGAAGTGTGGAGTTGTGTTTGTGCCGGAGTCGTTCGAGTTTTCACTTAGGACCTGAGGATAGGACCTATTGAAGGAGGGACGGTTGTAACATCCCAATTTTTTGGCACTTCAAGTACGTGCTAACGAGAGAGTTAATTGTGCTTTTAATTTATTTAATAATGCGATTATGTGCTTATTATGTGATTTAATTTAGTTACTTGAACTTATTTGACCTAATTGAACGTTTAACTTCAATGCTTTTGTACGTGACCTTTACGTGCTCGTTTTAATTGCAACGTTTGTAATAATTTACTATGATTGAGTTTTACATGTTATGAATGTGATTATGGGCTCGTTGTATGTTTTGAGCTTCCTTTGTTGTGTTTGTTGACTGTCCGAAGTCGATGGGGCTTTTAGGGGACTAAAGGAGCTAATTCGTTTTAGCACACCTCGGATTTCAGAAACTGTTTCTTGAGCTCGGGAAATTGAATTCGAGTTCCGACACCTTTCTTGGATTAGAATCGACGATTTGGATCCAATGAGCCTAACCCCATAACTTTTTTACTTCATTTCGACCCCCAACTACCCGGATTTCGCCGAACGCACTTATTACGTACCTAATAACACACCTAAACCCTAGTGGGACCCTCACCTTGTTTTGTCGACTTTCTCCCACACATTTCTTCACCAACTCAGCTCTCTCCCTCTCATTTCTCCCCCTTCCCAATGAAAATACCAAGAAGAAGAAGAGAAGAGAAGCTCCAAGCTCCATTCCTCTATTGTTGCCTCCACAAGCTCAAGATACACTTCATCTTCCATTTCCCTCTTCAAGGTAAGTTTATTTTTAGATTCCTATTATTCTTGTGACCTCACATATGTATATATTTCTTGAATTATTTTTGAGGATTGTGGTATTGAAGAAGAGCATGAATAGTAAGTGTTTGGGAGATATGATGCATATATGTAAATCTATGACTTTTGATGGCTTTTGTTGCATTTGTGGAGGTTTTTGTTGCATCTCTTTGAGTTAATAATGGTTTGTATGATTGATATTTGGTTGGGGAAGTTCTTTTCTTGATAGCTTTGATGGGTTTGTGGGGGAAAGCGTGAGAATTTGATTTATGGCTTAATTTGTATGATATATGTGCTTATGAGGTGAGATATGGCATGAGAGTTGGATTTTGCTTGGTGTAATACATTGATCCCTTGATCCCCTTCGCCTCCTTTTGTTTCTCTTGAGTAGATTTTGGTGTTAGAAATTCGTTTTGTGCTTTTTGGTGCTGAGAATGTGGTTTTAGAATTCATTTATGCGCATTTGAATGTCGAATGCGTCGGCCATGCCCTTATGTGCACTTGTGCTTGAAATATTGGTGAATTGAGCATGAATTCTTGATCCCCTTCACCCCATTTGTTGTACTTGAGTATTAATATGTGTTATAGATGATCTTGGAATGTATTGGTGGTTATATGTTGGATTTTGAATGCATTTTGACTTTCTTGAATGCAAACTTTGCCGGTTATGCTCTTAAGTGTTCATGTGGACGTTTCGTTGGAAATTTGTGTATGGTCTCGTGTTTTGTTGATGAAAATTTTTTCCTAATGTGTTCAAGCATGATTTAACATGTTTATTATTGAGTTTGGATTGGTTTTGGTGTGTTTAATCTTGTCTTGGTTGAGTTTTGGCCGAATTGCTTGAAAATGGGATTTTTGGGAGCTGGAGCAAACCACAACAGTTGGAAATTTGTTCTTGAATTCCAACAGCCAGTGGAATGAGCATTCATAGTAGGGTACTATTGCATCATTTCAACGGCCGTTGGGAATCACAAGCTGGTTTGGGTCAGTGGCTCCTGCCGTTCTGTTTCGTTGTTTATTCGCTTCTCGTGGCTTGTATGCATCTTTACCATCCTCATTATGACTCCTAAGATGTCCTAACATGTTATATGATGTGTTGTGTTAAATTTGTGGCCTTCGTGGATATGAAACGAGCAAGGTGTGAACGAACGTGCAAAATGTGCTCTCATATGCACTTAAATGGTCTCACACTTGATTTGTTTGCTTTGAATGGTACTTCCTTGCTTTTTGTAAGAAGTGTATGCTTTGTAAATGTGTTATATGGTCCTATATGTCCTTTGTATGAAGTCTGTGAACTTGTTCATTGTGAAATACGTGAAATATCTGATTTGTGCTTTGTTATGACTTAAGTTGGATTTGTGTGATCTAAGTGCATCTCATTATATTTCTTATGCATCATTTGCATTCATAAGCATATGCCGAGCATCTAATTGGTTCATTTGGAGTCTAAGTTCATCTTTTATCCTTTGTTTTGTTCTTAGGTTCGTTTGTTGGTTGAGGAGGCGGTTCGTTTCATTCGGTTTGGTCGTCCATGTGAGGTTTTCTTTCTTTTAGTTAAGTGACTAATAACCCTTGTATGAATTTTGAGCCCGTATGTGATCTATCTATATATGTACTTAGATACATGTGTTGGATATATGTTTTGTGGGAATTGGCCCTTTTGTCAAGAGAAGTTTGAAAACCCTCTTACGTATATATAAGCTATTTTCATTAGTTTTGAAAAGAGTTGGTGTGTGTAAGAGTTTAGGATTTTGAAAATGGCGAGCGTTCTGCAAAAAGGATAAGTTTGTTTACTTTATTTGGGGCCCAGGAGATTGGTGCGAAAGGAGACTCGGGACAGCAGTGGCCGTCGGGTATTCCTTAGTACGGTCTCCGTGATAGAAAAGATCAAACCAGAACCCACCGGGAGGCGAGTGGGGGATGGAGTCCTTGGGAAATGAGTGTCGCGAAACTCATGACCCTAACAGAATTGTGGAGATGGTTATAGTCGACGGACCTTTCCATCAAACAAAGAAGTGGAAGGTATGTCTTTGTGATTCGATTTTGTGTTCGTTTTGGTTTGCCTTTGTAAGTGGAGAAAGGGGAGTTTGAGGTTCGTGCTCACCGAGTAGTGTGTTTGTGGGTTTGTAATTGATTTTTTAAATGGGCGTTGATTCTTAATTACTAAAATTTGGTGGATTTTGGCCTTCGGCCTAACTCTTTTTCTGTATATATAATACCACGGGATTAAAATGTTTTAGAATGTAAAAACCATGCCCCAGTTCATGAATCTTTATAATTTTGACATGCTTTGCTCTTACGCATATGTACATATGTGTGGGTTAGCCCCCTCACCAGTCTTTAGGACTGGCCCCTCCTCGTTGTTTGTTTTTTCCCTTTTGTTTCTTTGAGTTTGCTGGTGTAGGTCTTTGGTTTGGCTAGGCAGCGGTTTTATTTCGAGTGGTTCGGCTCTTTTGTTCGAGTCTTGTAGATGGAGTATTTTACATTTTGCATTGTATTTAAGTTTGAAATTTTAAGATTTGTATAAGATTATGATTCATTTGGATAGCATATATGTATGATTTAAGTTTGCCATTGCCAGCTTGTATTTGTATTAAAAAGAGGCCTAAGGCGCCCAAGTTTGCTTGCGATCGTGTGTTTAATTTATGCCGGCCAGTGGCCATTGCATGTGCGTTTGTTGATCCTGTTGCTTCCGCATTCATTTTTGTTTGTTGCACACTCTATATAATGTCTAGACCGCCTAGCCTAGGAGGCTTTTTGTTTGTCGGGCTATGGTGTGGGGGATATGGTGCCTTGCACTTCTGGGTGCTACAACTGACTTATTTACCAAATATCCTTATCAGTAGAACTCAGACTCCGTGGTTTGGAAATACTGGGGCGAAAAAATCCTCCCCCCTTAAAAGAATCTGGTCCCCAGATTCACTGCTCAGGAGGAAACAACTCTGGATGAAACCTTCTCATCTTGTCCTTAGTTTTCCACGTAGGTTCTTCGGTTTTATCACTTCTCCAAAGAACCTTAACCAATGGAATTTGCCAGTTTCTCAATTCTTGAAACTTCATATCCAAAATCTTTTATCGCTTTCGGACAAAAGTCAAATCTGGTTCCAATTCTGCCTCTTCAATTGGAAGAATCTCAGATTTGTCGGGATAAAATTTTTTGAGCTGAGATACATGGAATACATTGTCAATTCCCGTGAGGCTCGGTGGTAAGTCCAAAAAATAAGCTTTTTCACCTACTTTTTCCAAAATCTCGAAAGGACCTATGCAACTAGGGTTCAACTTTCCCCCTCTCTCAGTCCGAGCAAATCCTTTACGTGGAGACGCCTTCAAGAATACTCGGTCTCCAACCTCAAACTCAAGGTGTTCACAATGACGGTTGTCATAGCTCTCTTGTCTATCCTGACCTACCTTCATCCGTTGTTGTATAATTCGAACTTTTTAAATCACATCTTGAAGAGATTCAAAGGGTTGATCTTTGTTTTATGCTCTTTGTACACCTTCTTGTTTAGCCCATCTCCATTCCTCTAGATCAAAAAATAATGGGGATCTACATTTTCGGCCATAAAGAGCTTCATACAGAGCCATCTTAATAGACGTTTGGTAAGTGTTTTTGTAAGAAAACTCAATTAAGTATAGATGCTTCTCCCAAGACGTCTAGAAATCCAAAACACAGGCACGTAACATATCCTCAAGATATTTAATTAACATTCTAACTATCCGTCTATTTGAGGATGTAAAGCTGAACTGAAATTAAGCTTATTGTCCAAGGTATTGTGTAACTTAGAAGTGAACCTCGGATCTCTGTCTGACACAATACTAATTGAGATCCCATATAATCGAACTATCTCCCGACAATACAACTCTGCAAGCTTACTGATCTTGCCTGAAGTTCGAACCGATAGGAAGTGATCTGATTTAGTGAGTCGGTCCACAATCACCCATATACTATCATACCCACCTTTTACTTTTGGTAGACCCAATACAAAATCCCTGGTCACATGCTCCCACTTCCATTTGGGAATAGGTAACGCTTGCAACAATCCAGCAGGTTTCTGATGTTCTGGCTTAACCATCTGACAAGTCTTGTAATGTTTCACGTAGTCCGCCACATCCTTCTTTATCCCAGACCACCAATAATACTGCTTCAAATCCTGGTACAACTTGTTTTCCCTGGGATGTATAGGATAAATGGTTCTGTGAGCTTCCTCAAGAATTATCCTCTGTACTTCCTCTGGAACCACAATTCTGGTCTTGAATCTGAGAATTCCTATATCATCAAACTCCAAAGGACACTTTGGATCGTCTTGAGCTTTCCTTACCAACCTTTGTACTTCCAAGTCAATATTCTGAGCCTCGCGGATTCTTTGTTGTAACTCCGGTTGAATGGTAATGTTAGCAACTCGAACCCTGAAAACCAAAGCCTCATTCTGCTTCCCTGATTCCACTTCCAAACTCGATGCCTTCTTGCTAAGTGCATCAACGACCATATTTGCTCTGCCTGGATGATAACGAATTATACACTCATAGTCCTCAAGAAGCTCTATCCGGTGCCTTTGCCTCCTTTTCATATCCTTCTGAGTGAATAAATATTGGAGGCTCTTATGGTTGGAAAAGATCTCAAACCGGACATCGTATAGATAATGCCTCCATTTCCTTAGTGCGAAGATCACTGTGCCGAGTTCCAAATCATGTGTGGGGTAGTTCTGTTCATGCCCTTTTAATTTCCTGGAAGCATAAGCAACCACCTTTCGATTCTGCATTAAAACACATCTGGATCCTTCCTTTGTTGCATCGGTAAAGACTGCATATCCCTCGGATCCTTTGGGAAGTGTTAACACTGGGTCACTTGTTAACTTCTCCTTCAAGAGATTAAAACTCTTCTCACAATTCTCGTCCCACATAAATTTTGCTTCCTTCTTTGTTAATTGTGTTAAAAGAGAGGCAATCTTGGAGAAGTCCTTTACAAACCTTCTGTAATACCCTGCCAATCCCAAGAAACTTCTAACTTCCGAGACATTCTTTGATCTTTCCTCCTCGGCCAACCTCAAATATACCAGGATATCGTCAATGAAAATTACCAGGAATTTATCCAAATAAGGCATGAATATCCTGTGCATCATATCCATGAAAGCTGCAGGGGCATTAGTTAGTCCAAACGGCATCACCACAAATTCATAATACCCGTATCGAGTGTTGAATCCTGTCTTTGGAATATCCTCGGCTTGGATTCGCAGCTGATAGTATCCCTGTCTTAAATCGAGCTTTGAATACACCCTCAATCCTTGCAGAATATCGAACAACTCCTCAATATGCAGTAAGGGATATTTAATCCTAATTGTCATCCGGTTCAACTCCCTGTAATCAATACACATTCTCAAGGTTCTATCCTTCTTCTTTACAAATAGAACTGGGGCTCCCCAGGGTGAAGAACTAGGCCTTATGTACCTAATTTCTAGTAAAGCATCAAGTTGAATCTTCAGCTCTTTCAACTCAGGTGGAGCCATTCTATACGGAGTCTTGGAAAATGGCTTTACACCCGGGTACAAATCAATCACAAATTCTATTTCTCGATCCGGAGGTAAAGTATCCAACTTCTCTAAAAACAACTCCGAAAAATCCTTCACCACTTTTGTTTCTCCTGGTCCTTAGTCTTGTTAAGAATATAAGCGAGAAATCCAGTAGCCCCTTCTTTAACTAACTTCTGAGCTTCAGTGAAAGAAAGTAAGGGTACTGTCTTGGAACTCCAACCTGTAACTACCTCTGAACCCAATGGTATTCTTTTAGCCCGACAATCCACAACTGCACAATGCCGATAAAGCCAGTCCATCCCCAAAATCGCACCATAACGGGTCATCAGCATTTCAATAAAGTCCGTCAGAAAAGCTCGACCCCCAATGCTCACCGGTACCTTTCTAAACACTCAATCAATTTCTATACTACTACCAAACGGAGAGCTAACCACATAACACACAGAAGAGCAAGCAACAGGCAGGGATAAAGTAGTAGCAAAAGTAGAAGAAAGGAATGAGTGTGTAGCACTCGGATCAAATAATATATGAATGTCGATGCCATGAATTCATATTATACCTTCAACCACCGCAGCAGGGTCGATCTCAGCATCTAAGTCCTCTCCAGCTAATGTGTAGGCACGGGCTCTAACCAACAGTCTCTGATCTCCAACAGGTGGATCCCGATGATATGGGCACCGATCAATCATATGGTCCGCGCTCATATAAATCAAACATAAACACAATCGTCGTCTGCAGTTGTCATAGATGTGGGTATTTTGACCATAGAAAGTGCAAACTGACTTCTCGGAAGGTGGAGGTGGAGCGGTTGCCTTTGGAGGTGGTGTTTTTGGCGCCGGTCCCACGGGTTGGGATTTCTTCCACTATCCCTGAGTCTGTGGTGGAGCAGTGTAGGTCATAGGCCTCTTTCCTGCATTCAAACCCGATCCTGAGCCCGATCCCGTACCCTGTACTACTTGGTAATGAGATCTACGAGCATTTACCATGTCCTCAACCTTTAAGGCTTTGGAAGTAGCCTCAACCTATGTGTTTGTGTTAACTACTTCAATCGCCGCCTGAAAATCCGGCCTCAAACCCTAAATGAACTGCATCGCCTTATGGAAATCATCGCTAGCTATATTAGGAGCATAGCACTACAATCTCTCATACTCCGCAATGTACTCAGATACAGTCTGGTTCCCTTGCTTCAATTCTGTAAACTCCTTCAGCCGGCGAGTGCGAGAAGATGGAGGAATAAACTTGTTTGTGAACTCCCGTACAAAAACATCCCAAGTGATCTCCTCTCCAGCGGCCTCTAACACAATCTGAACACTCTCTCACCATGCATATGCCTCGCCCTGTAACACCGTGAGTGTACACTGAGTCTTCTCCTGTGAACTGCATGGAATAAGCTTCTAAATTCTCTCGATCTCATTCAACCACTGTTCGGCCTGATAATCATTTTGTTTGAAGAACTTGGGAGGGTGCTGATTCTGAAACTCCCTTAATACAACTGTAATTTGACCTCCTGGTATGACCGGTGGAGCTGGAGGTGCTGGCGGTACATACTCTCTCAATTTCTGATCAATGAGTCCAACCACATGATTCATGAAGTCCTGCGCTGAGCTGGAGGAGGTGGAACAGGTGTACGGTCACGACAATGACGGTGGTGATGTCGTCGATGGCCTAGAGATCGCTCGCGTTGAGGCATCCTATAAATAACATACTGAATATGCATGTGGGATTAATATATGCCAATGAATGCCATCAATTCTCATAACACAATTTAAAGCACATAGTTCAAATAAATTCAAGTTATGATGCAAGACTTGAACATAAGCATTTAAATTCCTATGCCGTACAACCTAGACTCACAAGACAAGACACTAGAACTGTAGTTTTGCAACCGGGCTCTGATACTACTTAAAGATGTAGCACCCGAAGCGTCAGAATGCCACATCCGCCGCACTATAGTCTAATCCACATACGAAATGAGTAATCCATACATGAACCAAACATATAGTGAACGTGAGACCCTAAAAAAAACCATCCTGGCTAGGCGAGATTACCCTCAGAACCAAATAAATGCAACAACGAGGAACTAAAGCATGATTATAAATACATCACTGGTCACATATACAAGTACACTAATTCAAAATAGACAATCCATATTCAACATACTACATATTATAACATAGGTTCCAAAAAGTGACAAAACAAAATCATGCCTACGCTAGACCTGAATTAAAAACTTGAATAAACTCTGATTCTCGCCTAGCATGTACCTGCAAAAGCCTAAAAAGTGAAAGGAGTCAGCCAATGGAACACTGAGCGAGGGGTTTAAATAAATATTAGCGCATATAACAAGTAAGTTATAAGACTTCAAAGAGAAGAAGGAAGAATAAGTTCAAAAGTATTCTTTGCCCGAAATTACAACTATCCAATTAATCTTTAATTACAGTTCCATACAATCAGTGTGCCCGGCGAGTGAGGGCAAGTCTTCAACCTTACTCCAGACAATGTACAATAATCAAGTTTCTATTTGAATAAGTGATCATACAATTATTACAGTGCACATTCAAGTATCAATTTTAGTCCATCCTTCTTCCTCCGGGTGACGGCTGGTTTGCAAGACCTAACCATCCAATCATTGTGAGCAGTGCGTACATATCCCAAAGCTCGGAACTCCTTTATCCACCAAACCTCCTAGCGGAATTAGGGGTTTCCCCAAAGTGGTGAGAGCGTGCAAGAGTTACCCATCGGTCCTTGCCTTCACGGTTCGCTCAATATGCAACTATCGGGCAAGCCCAAACCATGCAGTAACATAATATACACACCAAAATCAATAGATAGTACCATTTTCATTACAAAAATCAGTTGAAATCCATAATTTTGGAAAACTTATATACATATAAATACATTTTAGCCTAAAAGATCACATAAGGGTCATAGGGTTCTATATAGTATATCTAGAATTAAACCTCAACTGTGATGACACAAAATCAAGAAAACAACCTACGGTGCCTGCTCCTCGTCACCCGGTAACTGGTCTGTGCAAAATGGACAACTATACGTGAGACTCGACTTATGAACCACTTAAGACAAACGACAAATCATGAAATAAATCAATTTGCATGACCAATAATGAAATGTCATGATCACCATTGAAACAATCATAATTTTTCACAAATTTAGCAATTTAGAACATGTAGGGGTTAAAGGAATTAAATGGAGAATGGATAATTTTTACACAACAAACACTGTTCACCCAAAGAGAGGTCCCGGTTGGGACTGATTTTTAGTTCAAAAGCGTCCCGGTCGTGACAAAAATGTCGTAGCCAACCCTGGCAATGGTCACAGCCAGCATGGTTTTTAGTGTAAAATGTGTCCCGGCCGGGACACCTACTCAGGTGCCCAATTGTGAGAAAATCCCAGCCAGGACAGGATTCAGTTCAAAATGAATCCCGGTCGGGATCCTTTGTTCGAAAATTGGGGATCAATTTTGACAGCAAAAGTCTCCATGCAATACCAAACCATACTCCAAGAAACTCAAAAATAAACCATCAATAACATCAAAGATCATATATATACACTTAAACACATTGAATCCCAACTAAAAAATCATATTCATGCTTTGATCAATCAATTCTATCAATTATCAAACCCTTATGCCAACTTATGTATCAACATCACATAACCCCCAACAATTGCATAAAAACTAAGCTTATGATTCATGATCAAGCTTCCAAAACTAAAAACCCAATTTAATCCATACAAATTCAAACCCTAAGATTCAAGCATGAATTCAAAATTGATCAAATCTCCATATATACCTTGAATGAGAAAGAAGAGAGAAATTGATGATATGTGATGCTTCAATGATCAACAAAATTCTCAATTCTTAGCTTGACGATGAAAAATTCCACTTTCTTATTCTTGGGGTGATAAACCGAGAGAGAGTGAGGGAGAGGATGCAATTGTTTGGTCTTGTGTGAAATATGTATGCATTCATGTATATAAGAAGGGAAATAGCCCCAATTTGCAATTTGGTCCCCAAGGCTTTTAAAGTTATGCAATGAAATGTCCCAAGTTTTAAAAGATATCAATTAGGCCCAAATAAAATCATGCACTTAAGTCCTCGATTACATGAAATGATCAAATAAAGTTATACATGAAATTAAGTCACGTTCATTAATTAATTCACATAACACTTAGGAATGAAATTCTCAAATAAAACAAAATGCGCAAATTATAAAATGAATGAATTAAACAAATTCTAACTCTCAAAGCTCACACTGTTGGAATATATGAACGAAAACGCATTGAAAATTTAAAATTTTATTTTCCAAAAGCAAGATCGGACTCGTGATGCTCATACTTAACTGGAGGGAAACAAAAAACTCACGTTTTAGGGGTTCTTTCTTGAAGCAATTCAGCCACCCAGAATTGCTCTTCACGCGGCTTGACCCCTCTCCTTGGATTTACCGAAT
>JBBMKE010409920.1:0-11706 GCA_037834125.1 Lippia alba | reverse complement strand
CTAACTTTCTATTCTTAGATTTTAATTTCTATTCATTTCTCAAATGTTTAAATTAATCGTACTATCCTTAATTTTTTTATTTTTTTTTGAACCACTTCTATTTTTATGAAGAATCTTTCTCTTTCTTTTTTTCACAATAGGATTTGTAATTTTAAGATTCAATTTGTAGAATAGTTTTTTTTTTCTTTTGTCAGTTGTTCTCTTTCTGCTCCTCTTCCACTCCACCGTTATTGGATTATTTTTCCAAATAGGAAATTAGTACTGAAATTTTTTATATTTGAGTTAAAAGTAAAATATATAGTAAAGAATGGTAACTTATTACTAGTTCTCCGTAATTTTAATGCAAAAGTTTTTTTTATATAATTTTTCATTATTATTTTATATATATATATAATTTTCGTTAATATGCAATGAATTAACCGACAACGAGTGTTAAGTACCTAGCTAAATGAGGTGTAGAGCAGAAGAATCAGACATATATAAGGCAATATGGTTGGTTAATTTAAGTCCGATAATAACGATCTTCCTATGGCGAGCTATACACAATTGGATTCCGGTTGACGAACAGTTACATGAAAAAGGGATTATTTTTCCCTCTAAATGCGTGTGTTGTAATAGTCAGGAGACTAGTCTCCATGTTTTTTTACTTAATAACAAAACTAAAGAAGTTTGGAAATATTTTTCTGACTTATTTCATTTGCATGTTGCAGAAGTAAGTTACGGGGATTCTTAATGCATGGAGAAATTCGTCGCCGTTTAGCTCCAAAAGACATATTAGAATTGTTGTGTCAGCTCTTATTTTGTGGTTTGCATGGACGGAACGTAACAGAAGAAAACATCAAGACTCCAGTTATACGACTTTTAACATCAAGAAACAGGTTTTACGGTACATGTTGCAGATGCATGGAGTTGGAAGGATCAAGAGAGATGGTGGAAAGGAGATGGGATAGTGGCTAAGGACTTTGGCATAAAACTTCAAAAAAAAACAACCAAAAATTGCCGTTGTGAGATGGCTAAAACCGCCACTGGGACAACTAAAGTTAAACTCCGATGGATCCTGCCTTGGCAACCCAGGACCGGGTGGTATTGGCACGGTCGTTAGAGATTCATATGGAAAGATGTTATTAGCTTATAGTGTAGGGATAGGAATAACCACAAACAATTTTGCAGAACTAGTAGCTTTGATCCATGGTTTGAAGATGGCGATCAATCTAGGTACAGGAGCGATTTTGGCAGAGCTGGATGCAAAAATCATCATTGATATGGTTCGAAGAGGTTCATCAGGAGAATGGAGAATGCAAGAACTTCTGACACAATTCAAAGAAATCACCAATAGCATTCGAGTGACATTGACACATGTGTATTGAGAAGGAAATAGTGTAGCAGATTTCTTGGCTAAGAATGGCGCTACTACTCAAACACAATGGTCTTATCCGGAATCTAATTTGATGCCCTGGATAAAGGGATTACTCAGGACAGATAAATGGGAAATAGCCAACCTGCGAATACGATGAGGTACTTGTACATTCATTTTTATTTGCTTCATTTGAATTCGGGAGGCAAAATTTGTTGTTATGTTTATGTGCTTTTATTGATTTCTTTCCAGCTTCTTATGATGCCATTTATTTTTAAGGATAATGCACCCTGCATTGGGTCGAGAAACTGTTTATTTTTGCAGATTAGTAAGAGTAAAGAATATAAAGCTCTGAATCATTGGGCGAGGAATAATGTTTCCCTTATGGGAATAGTTGGTTACCATGGAATTGACGGTTTGATATTTTGGACCCTTCAAATATTGGACCATATTAAAGAAAATCCTAAGGACGCCATGACCGTTGTTACAACTAAGCGTTGTAAGATACTCTTCGTCTTGGAAGGTATCGCAGCCTAGGGCCCTGGGCGTCTCTTGAGACCAACGTTTGTTCCTTTGAGTGTCATTGGTAGCAGGAATTATAGAAGTTTGCTGGCTCAACATTTCAACATGAATATTCTTTTGCATATTCATTTATGTAATAAGTTTGCCCTTGGATGCTCTAGTTTTACATTCTGTTTTAGAGAAGGGCTGCTCTGAAATTCTAGTATTTTGGATATATGGTTGTAGGTTCTTAGTAATTATTTCGGGTTCCAGTTAATAAACGAGGTGAGGTCCTCGGCTAAAACTTCTCGGTCACCTTGACCGGTTCCCCCCCCCCACCCCTTAAAAAAAAAAAAAAAAAGAGTACCTAGTTAATATTGAAAGAAATTTTAATTTACTTCCCAATGCTAAAACTTTTAGTAATAACTCTCAATTTTTAAATTTTGTTTGTACTCCATTTTGAGTAAAAAAACTCAATTACCCTCAACAGAATAAGAATAAAATAAAATGACATACAAATCATTTTGTTAATATAATACCTCATATCCACACTTTCATACTTTAATTTTGTATGTTAATATTTCAAAATATAATTTTCATACTCTATATATAAAATTTAATATATTTTTTTTGTGGAGGTTGATTTAGGCGTAAAAATTAACTTTTGATGTGCATTTTGGAGTTTTATATATTCAAAAACGATAAAGTATATATTCAATATTTAAAATTAGAGTATTTTTTCTAAAAATTAAAGTACTTAATTACCTTTCAAATTAGAGTATAATTTATACAAGTTAAAGTACCTAATTACCTTTCAAATTAGAGTATAATTTATACAAGTTAAAGTACCTACGTTTATAATTGGAGTATTATACAAAGATGTTAAAGTATCCAAATTTAAAATTAGAGTAAAGAATTATGGACATACTAATTTTAATTATGGGTTGTAAACAATGAATTATTAAAAGACTATTATATCCTTCCTAAACCCAAGTGCAATGCACATGTAACTTTCGCGTGAGTATTTTGGCCGCAAATAATTTAAAGTACGTAAGTGGGAACTTATAAAACTTTGCAAGTTTAGGTGGTATAAATGTGATTTTTTGTACGAGAAATACAAGTTAAGATATCTATAGAAGTACCTTCTGAATAATGGAACACAGAATAAAGTTGAATCCAGATCAAAATGATATTTTTCTTAAAAATTTAATTTGTATAAAAGCTAAATGAAGACAGCTTTGTTATTGAAGGTCAGGTGGATTTGAAAATACATCTTATACTATACATTGTAAGCTCATTTCAGATCTAGAAATCAAATAACAATTGCGACTAGAATTTGAAGTGGTTGTTGCCATAATCTCAAGTGAGAAGAACGCAATCACTTTGTACCTAGATCCCAATAAGATGCAAATAATTGAAGTCAATGACATTTTCAAACTTTTTGAATTTGCGGATCTATTACGTAAAGCATAACTACTTATATGGGATGAGGTGCAAATGGAAAATTGATGGATTATAGAGAATGTTGGTATATTACTTCAAGATGTAACGGAAAGCACCAAGTATTTTGGCGAAAAAGTGACGGCATTAAGAAAGACTTTAGACAAGTACTACTAGTTGTTTCAAGAGAATGATTTCACAAACTATCTATACTAGTTTGATGAAATCATATTTGTAGCCCAAATGACATTAACTTTCTCAAAAAACATGTATCTTATATAACCATCATTAAAAACTCTATTAATAGTTTGTATAATTAAATTACTGACACTTCAAATTGTTGGAGAGAACATAACTCAAGATATTATAGGAACATAGTTTATAAGCATCCATTGAGTTTTTCAATTTGCAATTAATCTTTGAAGGAGAAGGGCCCGAAGGCCAACTTAATTCAAATCATCAAGAACACAATTTAACGCATACAACGAACTAGTAGAAATTAATCGAATAATAGAAATTATCAATGTAAATTTGAATGCAGTAGCTGATGCAATTAAAAAATATAGCCTGAAATACGCATAACTGACAAAAGAAAATTACTCATTAAATCAAATTACAATTATGCTATAGTTTTGAGAGATGAAGATTTAGTCCATGGTGATTATACAAAATTGGTGATGATGATATAATAGAGAAGAAAAGAAAATTATAGAAAAAGATAACAATGTTATAAATATTGGAATTGAGATAAAATCTGGTGGAAGAGAGATTAGGAGCAAAAGTCGTAATCTTGAACGCGAAGGTGACCTTTACATTTCGAATGACAACAACGAGATACTTTGAAGGTTCATGAGATAAACAAAAAATTAAGTTACAAATTATATTAAACAAGATTAAACAAAAGAAGGAATAAATAACATATAGTTGATATAATATTTCATATTGTTTTTGACCTTCCAAGGTTATTTTATTTTCACTTTCATAAAGTATTCTGAGTTTTTTGTTTTCGAACTATCATTGACAGTACTATTTGAAAATTTTTTGAAGAGAGATTAGGTGCAAACGTCGTAATCTTGAACACGAAGGTGACCTTTACATTTCGAGTGAGAACAACGAGCTAAAATTAAGTTATAAATTATAGAGAAAATATCATTTTTTGTCCTCTAGAAATGGGGTTTTTCGTTTTTAGTCCTGAATTTTTCACTTATCTCAAAATGCATCCTCTATCTCATTTTTAGTCCTTACCTAACTTCCGTTAATTTTCTAACGGAAAAAGGCGCGTGTAACTCACTCGCCACTCACATTCATTCGGGGTGCGTGAGTGACACGCGCCTTTTTCCGTTAGAAAATTAACGGAAGTGTCCAATAATTAATGGAAGGACTAAAAGTGAGATTTTTGGCAAAAGTTCAGGACTAATTTTGAGACAAATGAAAAGTTCAGGACGAAAAACGAAAAACGAAAAATACTATTCCTAGAGGACTAAAAATGATATTTTCCCTACAAATATTTTTTCTGACCAACCGATCATAATACAAATGTTATACTTTTTACTCTAAAACGACGCAAGTTAAGGTAAAAGATGAAAGCATTAATATAAACATTTCTTCAGAAAACTCCATTTGCATGTTATTTTAAAAAATGGATTTTTGTTGTCAATTAAATATCCTGGAACTTTCGCCACAATCAGATAAAACTGATTACTAAAAAGAGAACATTATATTGTCCTTATTTTATGGTCGTTTTGCCACCTTTAATATTAAATTCAACCAAAAAATTGAGCAATTAAATTATCTCTAATGTATAGATATTTTAAAAGTATAATTTATCGTATTGTGTCGGAGATTTGTAGACCATTATATTTGACATTTCTTACATAAATATTTAAAAAAAAAAAGTATACCATGTGTTTGTACAATACTGTTCGGATATATTCTATATCCTAGTAGTAGTAAATGACTAACATGTAAGTATGAACTCATTTCAACTTTAACCCCCGTAGTAGACCAGTTGTTTCAATTAGAATATAATAATGGGAGAGATTTGTGTGATTGACTATTATTAGTCAAAGGTAGTTTGATATTTTAGTGCATTATAATTGAAATTCTGCGGCTATCTTAAGGAAATGAAGACTTGGCCAAATTTGTTTGACTATAAAATAGATAAATCCTGCACCAGCAACATCATTCTAATGGTCAATCGTGACGGCCATCACACTTGCCAAAACATATTCCGTAGCAGGCTAGTAGCCACGGCGGGAGCAAGGTGGCTTGCCACGGCGGCCGCCGCCAATCAATATTATTGTTCTTATTATTATTATATATATATATATATATATGTGTGTGTATGCTATTTTTTTAAAGCAAAAACAATATCGTATAATCAAACCAGATAGTATAACCAACACGATAAGAATCTGAATGACGCAAATCAAAACTGCAATAAACGAACACAAGACGCAAATCAAAACTGCAATTAACTCCACCCACAACCCTGTGTAAGACATAAGTATTAATGTTACAAAAATTAGTTAATAAAACCTTGTGTTAGCACAAAATTAGCTTACTAACCCCCAAGATTATTTGTTAATATTTTAAATCTGTTTTTCCGGATTTACCACAATAATTTGACTCTTTATTATGTTCCGTAAGAACAACTAAATTCAAATTGAGATGTCTGAGAATGTATGGAAATAAATTTGAAAAAGATGAAAGAAAGAAAATTCTAAAAATTTAGAATTAAATGAAAAGATAATACCATTATTGTATTTAAAAATCAATAAAGGAGAGTAAAAATGATAATTCACATTAGAAAAACACATATTCAGCCGTATTTACGGCGTGTATAACTCAAACAGTTAACTTAAGGTTTTTTATTCAATAATTTATAAAACACAAGGTTCGCCAAACTAATTTTTATAACATAGAGTTTTTTATGACACTTATTGCTAACATAGGGGTTTCCCACGAAAAAAACTCTTTAATACATAAGAAAGATACCGAAAAAAAATAAAATTGAATTTTAAAAAAATAATTAAACTTTCATACGAAAGAAACAAAATTTCTATATGGAAGTCGAAAGAAAATATAATTAAAAAAAATGTGAATGCAGATCGTCTATACATCATAAAAAAATTAACGGCGGAGCAAATTTCTCCAAAATTTGTAAAGATGAAAGTAAATTTGGCTGCAAACATAAGAAATGGCGATAAACTCAAAAGAATCCGACGGTAGAATAATGATAATGTTTTTCACCATTGCATCGAAACTTCAATTATATACGCTACTTTTAATTTAAGAATTAACTTTTTAAAAGATTTGTAGTTTGTTTTGCTGTCGCTCTTTGAGAATTTTTATTTTATTATTCTCGGGCCTGGTCCTGCAATTACGTATGTCTTTAGTGAAATAGCTAATAAACTATTTGGACTAGGTTCTTGCCTTTTTGTGCATGTGATGTTGATTATTGAATTTAATTAGTTTTACTAAACTCAAAGTTGATTGACCAGTGGTTGTGACCGAATAGATTTAGTAAGAAATTATTGGGGATTAATAATATTATTTTTGGTACCCTAAATAATATCTTATTTAATATTCCTGACTTCAAAAAATTCCAATTTTATATTTTTGCTCATGTGAATATTTTTTCTCTTTTTTTTTCAAAAAAGTTTTTATTACTAGGAGATGACACTTTAATCCAAGACAAATATATTTTTAGGTTCAACGAAAGTTTATAAAGAACTTATATTATACATCATCTCATGAAAATAAAAAGAGTTCGAATTTGCAATTTTGTCAAGAACGAATCCGGTAAAATGTAAGAATTAATCAATTTCATTTACAATCATAAAAAAAAAAGACAAGCAGGTGGCTTAGTGATAAGCATCTGCACCTATAAATCGGTAGGTCACGGATTCGAGTCTTATTAGGGGGTAATTGAGGAATCAGTATTGATCCTCTTTTTTAAAAAAATAAGAAATTTACAATCGTAAAAAAAATTAAACTAAAATTGCATTGATTTGTATGATATGTATTTGATGGTGAACCTCATCTTGTCCAAGATTCTGCCAAACACGTGGATAAGGCTAGAAGCCTAAATTACCAAATTGATAATAATATAAGGGGAATAGACAAGTTCTCTGAAAGCGAATTGATGCACACGCTGCCGACTGATGAACTAAAACAAACTAACTTATGAGGTTTAGGACGAGCTCGCCAAACGAATGAGTTTGTAGAGTCATAAGAACAAATGAGTGCGAGGAAATAGCGAGTAAATACCAGGACTATTATGAACTCCTCAAATAGCGACCTATATATTTGTCATTCTAGAGCAACAATATTAAATCATAGGGAGAATTACATCTAACTACCCTGCAGTTAGGCTTAATTACAATATAATCCATCATTATTGAAAAATTACATTTTAGTCCTTAACTTTGAGAACCGTTTGTGGTCCCTAGGGTTTTGTCATGTCATTCCAAGAATACCCCTGATTTATTGTTAAAATTCATAATTTGTAGGGATCGTTTTGTTATATTTGTAAACTGTAAGGACGTTTTTATAATTTTGGTCATATATTCACTGTAACACTCATAAAACCGTCAGGGGCAAAAGTGGTGAGGCTTTCCCAAGAGATGTTTTCTATTTACATTCTCGTCTCTTAGAAAGAGAGGCTAAATGATCGGACCAGACAGTCGCAGGTAGCTTGACCGCCGTTACGAGATCTCAAACCAAACAAGATTTATAAGGACTAAAATATAATTTTTCGATAATAATGGACTGTGTTGTAATTAGGTCTAAATGCAGGGTAGTCAGATATAATTCTCTCCCTAAATATTAAAAAACAAAATTTATATTATAAGTGAAATATATTGTCTTTCTAAATGAAGGAATGATCATGTTTTAGAAAAATTAATTGTTAATAGATTATGGACATAATCAAATGTAATGATGTCGACATTTATATTGAGCAAATTATCAAAAAATAGTTGATAATAAAATTTGATCGGGAGGATAAATAAACAAACATAGTTCAAATAAGCAAGATTTGGTTGAGAAAAATTGATGTTGGGATAAAGAGATGTGATATAGAGTTAGAGGGTTCGGTGTGATTTATAATATATAACAAAGAAGATAATTAATGCTAACTAATGTTACTAATTTTTTATTATAATTAATTAATAGAAAATATTGATGGGCCTAAAATACGATCATATCTCCGCCATACACGTGTCGTGATCCTAAGGGATCACTTTTCAGGCCAGGAAGCACTAAGGCCTAACGCTCGAAGGAATTGGCTCGTAAATGAGTTCCAGCCCCTTTCCTTCCTCTCCCCACCCGAAAAGGCTCATTCTCGGATTCACTTGACGCATGGGATCTTCACCCTCATCACATTACTCTCACGGAGGTCCCCTCTCATGCTGGGATACTCCCCCCAAATATACTGACCCTCGGGCTCAGTACGCTCGGAGGCTCAGTACCCTCAGCTCCCTTGCCATGGAGTCTTATCCCGAGCATCACCACACTCAATGGCTTTCACACTAGCATCTCAGTTCTCACGAGTGCTATCCCGTAACTGTCACTGACACACGCACCCCTCCAATGCGCACACACCACGCATAACCACCTACGTTAGGCACAGCTCAGAACCCTCACTGTCATACCCTCACAGGCCGCCACGTGTCTAGGACAGCGCTATTTTGGGACCATTCCTCTAAGTTTACCAATTAGCCCTCACCCTTAACCTATAAATAAGAGAATTTCTTCAGTCATTTTCTAAGTCTTTCTTCATCAACAAGACACTTATTCACACACTGAACTGCGAAACACCCTAGTTGCTTCTTCAAGCTCTTGTTCACAACTTCATCCCCTTCGCATACTCACTGTACTTTTGGGTGTTATCCTAGTCGGAAGAACCCACACTCTAAAGGAAACCCAGTTCTTGAGGATCTCACGGCTGTGATGATCTTCCCCTTCAACAAATATTAAGTGATTGGTGTTTGATTCTCCTTAAACCATATCCGACACCATTAAATATGACTAATATTTTATCAACACAATTTGCTAATATGAAAAAAGTATTTATTATGTTATACTTAATGTTATAGTATATGATCATGTCAGAATTTAATGGTTGATGAAGTTGGTGAATCGACTAGCATGATGACTCAAGAAAGAAAGTCTTTTTCGACCTGAAAATAGGATAAAAAAATAGTGAACTAAGTTGGGTGACCAAGACGTAATCTCTTTGATGCCTAAATTAACAATTAATTAGAGAATCTTATGAGTAAATTAAAGGACTCGAAAAGTACCATCATTGTTCTTACCAACTGACATGAATTCTACAAGTATTATAGTGGTAGGCCCTTATATGTGCTTAAGTACGCATACTTAATGCATATTAAATGCATCTATAAAGTTGATGATTGTAGCTATGGTGTACTTGAGTGAAATAGGTAAGGAGATTATCTACATTTAATGCACATCTTGCATAATCCTCAACTTGCATCTCAACTGGGGAGGCTGAGGGACTTGGTCGCCCGATCATTCCCTCAGGCATAAATTAACCCCTCTATCTTAGGTCGAGAGGGAGATCGGACGTGTAACTAATTAAGTCTGGCGCATCGTGCCTTGTATCACTCATGTCATACTAGGTATCTTCATGACATTATGCCACATCATAACCCCAAAGATCATCAGGTAGACTGGTGTAGCTAATGGTCTTTCGACTTATAGAGGCGTCATTAAAGCTCAGATCAACTCGCCAGACAATAATCATGACACCATTTTATTTTTCTCATTCCCTAAAAATAGTGTTTTTCAATCATTTTTAGAAGTTATTTCCTGAAAAGTATATCGACCTAGTCAGAGAAAGTATCGTGTGAAGAGTTCTCTTAATCTGAGTTTCGAAAGATAAGTTCGAGAGAAGTTGGTCAAAACACCTTCTTACTTTCAACTAACGTATTATCTCGACCCAACTTTGTACGCATTTCTGATTTTTTCTTTTTATCTATTTTTAAGATGTCACAAGAAAAAAAGAATGCAATGTCTACCTATAAGATAATCCTCTAAGCTTTAAAGACCTCTAATCCTTGACTTATAACTTCGAGATGAGACTTAATTAGAGGAAGAGCAATCGGAGACAATAAATATTTATCTGAATCTACCTTTCATATCTTACTTTATATAAAAGAATTTTAAGTTGGATACAAAATGATTTGAGCGATATTATAATTTCTTAACTTGGTGGATGATTGTGCTAGAAATTGGTCAGAGTCTAAAGGTCAATTCCGGGAGCCCAATTCACTTAGAATTTGTAAGGTATGAGAGTCTCGATTAGATCCTGAAAGATGAAGCGAACGACAGCTCAAGGCCAACTGGGGAATGGGAGTTCGGTCCCAGTTTGGCACTCCAACGCTCAAGTCAGGTTCTTGCTCGAAAATGAGTTATAAGTATTTGAGGTTGAAGGAACAGTGATTGTGCTTACCAATGTCATAAATGTGCAAGGTATTTATAGGCTCTTCGGGATGCGAAACACCTGTTCACGCACTGGAGATGCATTTAATGCTCCAGCCAGGAGTTCGGGAGCAATACGTCCTGTACAACACCCCTTTTGTCACGCCTTGTCCGTTAGGTATTTTTGCTGATGTCGACTCCCCTTAAGGATCCTGAGTGTGAGTGTAGGGGACGGGATCGATATACTACAGAGATCGATAGGACATGAGGTCGATCAAGCCGAACACCAGGGTTCTGGTTGGAGTGCCTTTTATGCTCCTCGAGGGAGCTAATTGATCTCCCTGGTTGATATCCTGAAAAGGGGATTCGAGCCCGAAGAGTCATGGTGACATGACATTTGAGATGTTTGGGAGTGTTGATGTGTCGCTGATGACTTGGCTTGGCACGTGGTGACACGTGTCGAGTTCGGATAGAGCCCCGTCAGTGGAGATAAATGTTATTAACACAAAATATCTCTTATAAAGTATTATTACATTTCTTAAAAATACAAGTAAATTAGGATAACTTAAAACTCATTTAATTCAAACAAAAAATGAACGGATTTTACAAATACCTTATAATTTTTTGTTTATGAAAGTGTGTTTATTATGCATTGACGCAAGTACAATACAATACAAATTAATTTTTAAGTTTAATTGGTGCAGGATATCTGATACAAATGCACAATAAAATAATATTTTTAAACCTATTTGTGCATCATACGAGAAGTGATAGTTTGAAACTATAACTTTTCTTTTTATATAATTATATTAAAAAATTAGGTTTCAAATGAGGATTAATTATTTTAAAATTTTGATATTTCTAATTGTTTAATTTAATCAATTCAATAATTAAAATAATTAAATAAAATGTATATTTAACGTGGAACGCACATTCTTTTACTAATTAATTTAAAATTATGA
>JBBMKE010409909.1:0-11708 GCA_037834125.1 Lippia alba | reverse complement strand
GTTATATAATTAATATTTATATTAATATATATTTATATAATTAAATATAATTATTACATAATTATGACGTCATACCGTTTCGACCAGTGGTCCGACTGGTCGAACCAGTAACCAATAAGAAGTCCCGGTTCGATGTCCGGTCCGGGTTTCAAAACATAGACTAAAAGCTCAACCATTCCAGATATAACATTTTAATATTATCATTGTGCTTTCACAACAATTGGGCATTAGGATCAGATTATACAATTACATTCCAACAACTATAATTTTCGACAATAATTTACTTTAACAGCATTTAATCCAATTCAACAATCATTTTTAATTCAAGATTAAAATTAGATACACCACCACAGCATCATCAAACCCAAATTAATTAATTTAGATCAGAGCTATTACCAACCGTGTTTCCAGTCATACAGATCATATTGTTATAAGAACTCATAACATATTCCAAATCTATATTTCATAAACAACCATCCATATCAACACAAACTTTAAGAATCCGATATTTAACATGCTCAGCTCATAAAATAACTCTAAATTAAACAAGTTAATAAATATTACAATTGTAATAAGGGTGTTTGCATTCGAGAGAAGCAGTTGGGAGCAAACATAGATATTCAGGGACTGCAACTGCTGGCGAGAACTCCGATAGGGATCAATGCTCGGCAGAGAGGAGACGCCGACACCGATGACTACAAAGACAGTCGGCGACGCTGTGTCGCTGGATCTGGACTCCGACGATGGCGGCGAGGCTCTCCGGAATCCGTGGCTCGCCAGCGCGTGAGGTTGTAGGTTGCGGGCTCACTTGTCTGCTGCTACGTGTCTGACGACAGGGGGAAGAAGAGGTTGATGGAAAGATGGTGGCGCTCACGGAGAGGAGATCTGAAATGGCGAGATAATGGCAGGTTCGGAGCTAGGGCTTTCATAGCCAGATCTGGGCAGTGAGAGCAGAAAGAGAGGCGAGGTGGTGGCGGTTACTCGTCGGAAAGAGAAATCGGGCAGAACTCTTCGAGGGGGCGACGGTGAGAGACGGTGGCAGAAGACTGTGGTTTGCCGGAAAGAATGGTGACCGAGTGGTGTGTGGTGGCTGGCGGAAGCTTGAGCTCACCGCTGCTGCTCTGCATTTGATGGAGGCGGAGAGAGAATGGGAGGAGAGAGGTGGCGGATGGCAGCAAAACTCGCCGGTGGTGAAGAGAGGGAGAAGAGTTGGCTGCACTGCTATTCTCGGTTGTGAGCAGAAGAAAGGGAAAAGAAATGAAATGGTAGCAGCTAGGTTACACGATTAGGGTAAAAGGGAATCAGCCAAAATTTCAAGAATTACAAAAAGGCCCTCCGAGAAAAGTAAAGTTCCTACTTCAGCCCCAAATTTAGAAACATAGTTCACTTAGATCCAAGACTTCTTAGTAATTAAAGTTTAGCCCACATACTTTAAATTAGAAAGCAAACAGGTACTAGATACATATCGATTAGGTCCACGTATTTTCAAAAGTTGCAGTTAAATCAAATAAACAATTAAAACACGAATTAAAGAAAACCAAGTACGTGCAGAGTTAAACAAACAACGTTCTAATCGCTCGAGAACGACATCCTATCTTGCTTCTGAAATTACGGGGTGTTACACTCTCCTCCCTTAAAAGTGCAAATGAGTGGCGTATGTGCAACGACTTCACTGACTTGAACAAAAGTGCAAATGAGTGGTATATGTGCAACGACTTCACTGACTTGAACAAAGTCTGCCCTAAAGATCCCTATCCCCTGTCTTGCATAGATCAATTAGTGGATTCGATTGCGGGCTGCAAGCTTATGAGCATGATGGATGCATTTCAAGGGTACTATCAAATATTCATGGCTCCCAAGAATCGCCCAAAAACCTCGTTCGTGGTACATGTGGGAGTTTATTGCTTCTTGGTCATGCCTTTTGGCCTCAAAAATGCCGGAGCGACTTATCAGCGTTTGGTTAACGGGATGTTTGAGCCTGAGATTGGAAAATCCATAGAGGTTTATGTGGATGATATGATAGTAAAGAGCGAAGGCCAAGGATGACATCTAGATGACCTCCGCCGAGCGTTTGGAATCCTTAGACAATATGACATGAAGCTCAACCCCTCGAAATGCACGTTTGGGGTGAGAAGGCGGTAAGTTCCTTGGTTATGTAGTCAGCCAACGACGGATCAAAGCCAACCTAAAGACGATCAAGGTAATCCTCGACATACCATCCCCTCGAAACGTCAGGGAGGTTCAAGTATTGGTAGGAAAGATAATCTCCCTCAACAGATTCATCTCTCGATCCGCTGACAGAAACCTACCTTTCTTGAAGATTCTGCACGACGTTCGAAATTTTGAATGGACCCCGGAGTGCGAGCAAGCCCTTCAGAGCATGAAACAGTACCTCTCGTGTGCTCCACTCTTAACAAAACCAATAGAGGGAGAGCGTTTGTTCATCTATCTCTCCGTCTCCTCGGAAGCCACCAGCGCAGTGCTCGTCGCGGTACGCGAGCAAAAGCACCTGTAGTGTATTATCTGAGCAAAACCTTGCAGGGGTAGAAAAACGCTGAGCAGAGATTGAAAAGTTCGCCTTCGCCCTTATCAATGCTTCTCGAAGTTAAGGCCCTACTTTCAAGCGCACTCTATCACAGTGCTTACTGATCAACCCCTCAAGCAAGTCCTGGCTAAGCCTAATGTCTCCAGAAGGCTAATCAAATGGTCCATTGAACTAAGCTAATTTGACATCAGCTTCGAGCCACGCACAGCCATCCAAGCCCAAGCAGTTTGCAGATCTCTTGGTAGAGGGCTTCGGGTTGGATTCCCCATCGCTTGCGAATGAGGGCTTATGGTTGCTGCACACTGATGGTTCCTCGACCTCACAAGGTGGGGGAGCCGGGGTGACCCTCAGGGATTCCCATGGAACGGAGATGGACTTTGCAATCAAACTTGCCTTCCAAGCTACCAATAATGAAGCAGAGTACGAGGCGCTCATTCAAGGGCTCAGAATTACTCGAAAGAGTGGAGCCAATAGGATAACAGTTTACATGGACTACCAGTTGATCACAAGCCAGATTGATGGGACTTATGAAGCTCTAGAAACCACCATGGTGCGTTACTTAGCTAAGGCAAGAGAGATCATCGCTAAATTCAAGGAGTTCCCTCTGCTACAGGTTCCGCGGGAGGAAAACGAGCGTGCAGACGCTCTCTCAAAGTTTGCATCATCCATTGATGGGACCTACGAGCATGCAATCACCTTTCTTAGAACTGAGGAACCATTAATAGAAGATAATGAACCATCGAAGCAAGTTAATATGATTGACCCTTCCGAGCCCTGTTGGCTCGATGCGGTTATCCTATTTCTTCGAGATGGAACCCTCCCGAGCAACAAAATTGAGGTAAGAAAGATCAGAAACAAGGCTCCTAGGTTCTCTATGGATGATGAAGGACACCTTTTCAAATGCTCGTTCCAAGGACCGCCCATGAGGTGCCTGAGACCCTCGCAAGCTAAGGAGGTGTTAGGGCACATACATGTTGGCAGTTGTGGAAATCACTCTGGCGGTCGGATATTAGACAAGAAGGTATTGAAGAGTGGATTCTATTAGCCCTCGGTTATGTAGGATGCCATCAACTACTCTGAGAAATGTCCAGAGTGTCAATTTCATGCGAACGTCCCTCAACTTCCCGCAGCCCAGATGATCTCCGTCGACGTATCATGGCCCTTCGACCAATGGGCCATTGATATCGTGGGACCCCTTCCATGGCGGTTGGATAGTGGAAGTTTGCCATCATAGCCGTGGATTACTTCACTAAATGGGCCGAGGGGAAGGCTGTCATAAAAATCACCTTTCGGACAGTCAGAGATTTTATTTGGAAAAACATCATTTGCCATTATGGCATTTCGAGGGTACTTATCTCAGACAATTGCTCTCAGTTCATTGCCGCAGACACTCGTGATTGGTGCTCTGAGCTAGGCATCAAGCAACGCTTCACTTCCATAGGCCATCCACAGGCTAACAGTCAAGCTAAAGTAACGAACAGGATCATACTCCGACATCTCAAAACGATGCTCGAGAGTACGAAGGCAGAGTGGGCCGAGGAACTCCAAGGAGCCTTTGGGCGTACCGGACTACCCCACGAGCGGCAACAGGTGAGACTCCTTACGCCCTGATGTATGGATCCGAGATAATGATACCTATAGAGCTCGCTCAAGAGTCTGCACGCGCAGCCTATTTTGAGCCCATTGCTAATAACAGTAATCGAGCGTTGGAACTGGATCTGCTCGATGAAAAGTACGATACCGCTTGGGCTCACATCCACAGATACAAGGCAACGGTCGACTCACAGTACAACAAATGTGTCAAAGAGAGAACCTTCCAATTAGGAGACCTAGTTCTCAAGAAAGTTGAAGTCTCTAAGCATATGGGTAAATTGGACCCCAATTGGGAAGGTCCCTTCAAAGTCATACAGGTATGAGCAAACACCACCTACCTGCTAGAAACTTTACAAGGCGAACGTCCCCGACATGGAATGCTTGCAATCTCAGAAGATTCTACGTATGAGACTTGTATTATTCCCCTCGGGACAAATTGTATATCCTCTTAGTAAAATGAAAGCATGGAATGCAATTACTTAATGCATCTTTAAATATTATTATTTGTTGTCTTATCTTGGGAAATGCCTCTCTTCCGAGAGTCTAATAAGCTAAATTCCATATCGAGAAAACTCCACATCGAAATAGCACTACCTACAGCCACTCTAGTCCCTCTTAGACGAGCGGACTCAATAGGCAGAGGCACGAGCAAAATTAGCCTAAGGATTCGACCCTAGTTTATGCTCATGACCTTCCGACGGATCACTGTACGGAAATCCTTTGATAGATTGTTCTCCAATACAACACTTAGGAAAACTCACATTATTTTCTAAGTTCAAAGTTATTTACAGACAAAAGTTCTTAAACTATTTCTTCTTTCTAGGGCTTTCTATACTTAGTTTATTTCTGGGCAATTTGGATTTCTTATTCTCATTTGGCCGGGGTGATCCTCATGTGGACACACCCTCAAGCCTTCGCAGACCAACTGCGACACTCTATCGTTCGAACAGAAACGAAACCTGCACAGTTTTATCTTGTTAAGTATTCAACCCAACAACTATCAGTAGTCAATCATTCCAGTTGCAGAAAGAGAAAACACCCATTCAACCGCAAAAGAAACGTTCATTCAGCCATAAGGGCCTTGACAGAGGTAACATACAGTGATTAAGAGACTACATATTCCAAAGGTAAAGTTGTTCATAAACTAGTAAAATGTAAAAGCTGCAAGTCTAAGGAACAACGGTTGAAGGAAAAGATCAAGAAGCAGGAGCACTTGGAGGGTTGACATCTTGAGCATTGATGGCGGGGGGACCTTTCGGTTCTGGAGGAGCAATCGCCAATGGCGTCGGATTCAGGGTTTACCTACCAAGGAAGGAGCCTTCCCCTACAGTACCATCAACCGTCAAGTGCCCCTCTTGAGGTCTATTTGTGGCAAGGAATTCTGCCGGCTTAGTGTGGACCAACTCTTCATATAGGGGGTCAATCATGTTCTCCTCAGAAGCTTTGCCACCAACTCTTGGAATCCTCTCCAATTTTTCGTCGAGTTCCATATCCAGCTTGGGATGCTCACGAGCATTGGAAGGAGCCAGACCCAGCTTTATCAGCTGACCAATGCCTTTCCAAAAGAACACATGGGTCGTGGTGAAGTATTGAAGATTGGCCAGGAAATCGAACGCTTTTGTGCGCACAAATTTCGTGACCGCCTCCTTAGCAATCCTTACTTCGATGACCAAATATTGCAACTGGATCTCTTTAAGTGTGGTGCCAGCCTTGCTTAACTTCTTCCCCTGCTCTGCAGTGGTTCGCTTGTATTCCTCCTCCTTCTTGACCCACTCCTCCCGGTCCTTCTTATGGTTTTGGCCCCATGGTCTTCATATTCTCCTCAAGATTGTGAGGCGGGTGTTCCTGTCCGTGAGGGAAGCCTGCAAGGACCCACATTCGGCCTTTAACTCAGTACATTATTGCTGAAGGACCCCTGGATCATTGATTCTGTGCGGCCTCTTGTATTTGATCTTACGTCAGCATAAGCCTTCACCCGACGCTCCATGTTTTTCAACCTCGGGAGCACCTCCTACACAAAGGTTCAATACTTAGTCAAAACTTCAAAAACAATGGAAAGCCTACTTACCGCAATCACAACATGGCTCGAGTCAGCCAGAACATCTTCAATGGGCTGGTCGATCAAAACCATGCGGTCCCCTGTAAATTGGACCTAATCCAGTACCCCAGTGTTGGTTAACTGGGAAGTTAAGCTCTTCTTCAGCAAAATAGGCCCATCCTTCGCGGACCTCTTGTAACGAGCGTTGCCCTCACACTTAAATTGCCAAAAACGTTTCTCCTCGGGTCCAGCATCCATCTGTTTTTCCTTGAGGGATCCGAGCATCCCTCAGTAACCTCCTTGATGACCACCCCCTTGGCCGCACTGCTCGAGCTCTTCGCACTTGACTATGTTATTTTCATCAACTTCCTCTTCTTCTTTGAGGGCTCCGCCGCAACCTGTTGACCCTCGGCACCTGCTGGAACTTCCTGTCTCTCGGGAACATCACTCGTTTGGGCATCTACGGGTGGAGGAGGAACTTGAGTGTTCCCTGGAGAAGAAGCGCTCGTGGTGCGAGCCTTTAGTAGAGCCACAATGCTCGAAGTTGCCCTTCCTGCCATTAAAACTTCTATTGTTGCGCAAAGCACCAAAAATCGAGCGTCAATACCATGTTCAAAACAAAAAATAGGAAGCAAGTAAAAACATCAAAAACAACATATATCACTATGTCCAAAGTCAGCAAGTTAGTAGGAAGTTAGTTCATAGAAATCTAACCATCTTTCTCCATGGTAGCTATGGGAGGGTTTTCAATCAGTCTTGGGTGGGCCGAGAGCCCAAAACGGAATAAAGATTTCTCGTTCTATAGTAGCTCTCCTGTCTCCACGAAGGTGTTTAAGTTCTTCATTGCAAATGCCAGGCTCTTGCCCAACCCTCAAATACCGGTGCAGGAGATCTTTCTCTTACTAGGGGCCCATCTTCATACGCCACCCATCTCATGGGCACCCCAAACATCTCCGCAGGACCGCCAATGAAGAAGTACTTCTCCTTCCATGTTACAGAGGGAGTCTTTTGAAGAATTGATGATCTTCATATATCTCTTGGAAGAGATGTAGTAGAAGCTGTCCTTGGGCGACGAACGCGGAGATCTAGCCACTTGGAAAAGCTTGGCGAAGTTGGCAGTCGAGGGTTCATGCCCAATAGCCTTCATCAAGGCCACGAAGGAATTAATGAAAGCAATCCCGTTGGGTAGGACCTACGAGGGACATAAGTTTATAAAATTGAGAATATCCCTCACTTCCCGAGGGATAGGAAACCGCAGACCCCCCCAACGTAACTGCATCCCTGTACACCGTTGTATATCCCTCGGAGGGGTCATTGGCCCGATCGTCCGCGCCAACCGTACGAACCCACAGTTCTAGAGCCCAGTACGTATCGTCCATCAATTTTTCCACCTCCTTCTGGGTCATCGTAGATTTAATTTCGCTCGGGGTCTTCTCAGTCTTGTGGGGGTTTGACCCCCGCACCTTTGTTAGGGGCTCCTTTCCCTTTCGTTTCTTCCTCGTGGGCTCCTCTTATGCTACACGCACGGAGGTCCCTACACCCTCGAGGTTCAACGCGATGGTTACCCTATGATCTTGGGGTCTAACCGCAGAATTTGCCACTGGGAGAACTCTCTTCCCCTGCTGCATCATCAAAATAAAGTTATCCAATAGTTGAAATAGTACATGAACATTGCCCGGATTTTCTTCACTCATTCCTCGAACCGTAGCATTTAACTCCTCGTCGCCACCGGCACCGCTAGTGCTAGCCACCGAAACCGCCATTAGAATACCCTCCTCATCATTCCCAGTTTATCTCATCGGAACGGCTTCTGGAATCCTCCTACTTCTCTGAAGAGGGGAAACATGCAGAGACATTTCTTCAATTTTTTGCGCCATGTCACTCACAGCAGAGTTGTTTGCTGAATTCTCGCCGGCCATGGAGTTTGGAGTTGTATCAAAGATATTCAAAGAAGGGATTCTAAGCCTAAGTTTTCGAAAATCAGCAGACCCCATGCTATGATCAAGCAATAATCTTTTTCTCGACCTAAATCTACGGTTAGCAGTAGGAGGAATCAGAAGAGGAAGTACCTTAGTATGATAGCTTATGAATGTCGGCGAAAATCGTAAGGATTTGCAGAAGACTTCTTTTGCTTTAGGAGTATTTGGAAGTGTAAAAAAGGGTGAAGGATTTGGAAAATCCTATTTATACGATATGGAATCTGCAAAGATTAAAAAACACAATCATTCCCTCATTGGTAACAGTTCCACTATTGGTAACCTCCGCACGTCACCCGAAGTTCATGCACCCACATTTCCACTTTGCATTAAATGCGCCTGCACAAAAGTAAGCTCGGACAAGATGGCATTTAATGCCTTGCAGAACATGTCTGTTGCTTGAACGCTCGACTTGACTTATAGATATCAAAGCTTTGACCCCCTGCATTCCAGAAGTCGCTCGGAGACTCTTGAAATTCTACAGTGCACTCGAAACCCCACTGCAGAATTTGGGCAGCAAATGATGGACCTAAATACGCTTGTATCACCAACCGTCCACGTGGCGTGATCACGGAAGACTCCCTTCATAACCCAGTGACAGGTTTAAACGGAACGCTCGTGTATCCAAGGCTCGCGGCTCCTGCCTAGTCCTAATCCTCGCAGCTAATCTTCCCATAGGGGTTACCCCCCAGCGGAACCTCACCCTCGTGTGAGTCAACCCTCGAGCCCTTAGCGCTCGATGATTCGAAGCTCCAACTCCTTTTTCAAGGAACCCGTCTTTGGGCATCCCCACGCTCGGTAGCTAAGCGAGCGTTTCATCGCTCAGGAGAATCATTCCTTAATTGCCACTGACACAACAACCTGGCGTAACCGTCTAAAAGGTAATAGTGACACGCGCATGTCACTTTCAAACCCTCACGCTTCGCCACGTGTCTAGGACAACACTGTTTCAGGACCACACGATTAATATTTCCTAAATGACCTCATCCTCAAACTATAAATGGAAGGATCACCACATTCCTTCCCCAAGCAATCTTCATCTGTTGCATTGCATTTCTTCACGCAAAAGAAACACACACTGAATTGGAAAACCCCCATTGCTGCACATTCAAGCTTCTTACAGCTTCACCTTCTTCCTTGGTGTTACCCTAGCTGGTAGAATCCACGCTCAAACGGGAACCCAGTTCCTGAGGCTCATAAGCCAGTGATGGTTTTTCCTTCTTCACACAAATAGAGAGTGATTGGTGTTAATTCCTTGTCTAACCAATTCTGACACCATCAAATATAATTACTACGTTTAATAATTCTATATTAATAGCATATATTTAAAGCATAAATTAAAAAATATAAGCAAAAAAAACATAAAATCTCAATAAAAGAAAAATGAGGGAAAATAAAATTAATAAATAAGTAACCGACTAAAAAAATGTCTCTTTGTACTTAAATAAGTAAAATAAATAAATTAAAAAAAAAAGACCAAGTCCAAGAGATCACAATTGGTGTCACCTTGAATAATAGAGTATAGATAATCAACCAAATATATTCAAATATATAAAATAACTAAGTCTATAGTAACCCAAAAATAAATGATTTCTCATGAAAAACTTCTTTAATCTCAAGGAAAAGCTACGGAACTTACAAGACCTACAATAAAATTTGGTTATAGTCTATATTATTATATTAAGGGAGAGACCCATTTAGTATCATAGACTCTCATTTTTTTTCTTTTTTTTATTTTTTAAACAAAAATTCTAACCACGGATTTAACAGCTTTTTGCTTATTATCTTCTTGGACTCTCAATTTTTTTTATATTTATTTTTTTATAAATAATTCATATTTATTTTTTCTCTCATTTTATTTAATTTTTTAATTATATATATATATATTGAACGTTTTTTAATTTCTACTTAAACTATTACTTTATACTAATTTAATATTATCTTATTTTATTTATTTATTTATTCATCAAAAAATTATAATTATATTAAAATTATAAATTAAATAATTACATGAAAATTTTAATTTAACATTTTCTTATGCATAGACATCCAATGTGCACGTTCACTACTACTAGATAAGTTACAACATTCAAGTACCAGTAGAAATTATTTTAAATTCCAAATAAATTGATTCTCCAAAAACAAACAAGAATCGCAAAAGAGGAATGAAATACAAAATTAAGTCAAACTCGATGATTATTATTCAAGCATAAAAACCTGGTTTACGATATTTCAAAACCTGTTCTCCACTGTTAAATTCAATTTTGATGTGTTCTCAACGTACAATTAAAATTTCAATTAACTCGAATCACGAATGACTACCTCAATCTCGTTTATTAGAACTGTCGTTCCTAAAAAATAACTACTCCAAAGTTGTGTAGAAATTTTCTCACCTTTTCTATTCCTAAACTGATTATGAGGATTTTTCAAAAATAATATTTAAAATTATTCGAAATCATAAAATGGTATGGAAAAAAAATAGGTTAAGATTTTGATATAAAACGCCACAACATGTGGCGTTTATTGGTATTTTTTACCATTATTTTAAGGGGGACACAATAATCATTTTTATTAATTTTTTAACTTGAAGACGAGCCAAAAGACCCATCGGGGTTTTACAGAGGACCACCCCCTCATAAATGAAAAACCACGAATTGAAATTTTTATTTTTTTTTGGGAAACCGGTCAAGAGGACCGTGAGGTTTTCAAGCGAGGCCCTCACCTCCTTTATTAATCACCAGAGAGGTATAATTACAATGCAAAGCAATCCATGGATCAATCGTACTAAAGTACGTAAAATGCCTACCCCTAATAAAACTAATGTAGTTGGGGCACATTAAGGCATAAATATTACATCTAGCAATTTTTTGAAAACCATGCAGACTTCTCCACCTCTGCAAGGTAGTACAACCAAGCCCTCTTCTCCATCTCAGCAAGGAGGTACCATAAAGATGATCCCTCGTACCAAAACCCTTGGCGTCCTTGGGATACTTGACCATGGAAACCGGTGTTAAAATAGTAAAACCGTCAATTACAAAGTTGCATGCTATTCCCGTAGGAAAAATCTCGTTGAGATCTGTAGCGTCCATAGTTTCCAGCAGGTTTCTATTATTCTGCAAACAAAAAACCACCTTTTTCGTCCACATGGGATCAAGCTCGATCATAACACTGTCATTAAGGTTCAAAAGATTGTAAACAAAGTGAAAGTACGAATCAAACCAAAAGGGGATCCAATGACAGTGGTAATGTTGGTGTTGAGCACGACTCTCTTTGTATATATGAATAACCTCAATATCATTACCAGGAACTATATCAGAGCCATGTATTTGAGAATGAGGTTTTATACCCCTACCCTGCAAAACAAAAGTGACTCTCGGCCCAAAAGCATGCAGGTGAGTACTGTTAATTTCATGAAAATCCGACGACAGAAACAATGAAACGAAAAGAAAATAATGCTGCTGTTAGTGGGTATTCAGAGCTTTAATTTCCATAATTTCCCCATGTATTTAGCTGAGATTATGCTTAATTATGCTTAAATATGGCTTTTCAGGTCCAA
>JBBMKE010409890.1:0-11709 GCA_037834125.1 Lippia alba | reverse complement strand
CCATGCGAGGGTGCAATCCCGAGGGAAGCGGCACCTGAGGTGGTTGGCAAGAACCGAGGTAGGGCAAGATCCGAGAGCCTTCCAATATCGAGCGCAGCATTGGAGCAATGGCCGGGTCTTAATGGGGACCTCTCGGGATTACGCCACGTGGATGATGAGGATACGAGCTTATTTTGGGCCCGTCATTTGCCCCTCAAATTCTGCAGTGTAGCTCGAGCACACTGTAGAATTTTGAACACTCTCGAGTCAGCCTGTTTGGAATGGGAAGAGGGGTTAACGCGAGCATTACGGTAACGGACATCTTCTGCAAGTCATTAAATTTTGTCTTCTGCAGACGCATTCAATGCGACATGGGCACGTGAGCGCGTGGTCATGGGATGGCGTGAGGCGGTTACAAAAGGTATCGCGGTTATCAAGGCAGGAAATGATTACATATTTGAATTCATGTGTACTTGCATCCCATAAATAGGGATTTCGCAGATTCATCCCACTTTTTTCCACCTTCAAGCAAACTTAAGCACTTATTCTCTCTGCAAGTTCTTGCGTTTTCCGACGAGTCTTCCACATTTCGAATTAAGGTAATCCTCCGTTTATTGAACTTGTGCTAACCCTATCTTTTAGGTTGAGTAAATTGATCGTGCATCCAGAGAGGGAGTGAGTTATCAGATTCCAGATTCGTTTCTCTTCTTCAAATTCAATTTTTTCGCCCCTACCCAACTCCATGGCTGATAAAGGTTCTCCAGTTAATTCCGCCGCCAGTGATTTTGCTCAAGAGATTGAGGAGATGGCTCCCCACAGATCTTCCTTCCAAGATTTTATCCCGGAAGCCATTCCGGTGAGGACGCTAAGTGGAGAAGGCACTTCCACCTCCGCGGCCATTCCCGTGGCCGGAGTCAGTAGAATAGGGGAGAGGAGGAGTTAGATGCCGCCGTGCGAGGGATGCATGAGCGACAACCCGACGATATTGCGGGGCTATTCGAGCAGTGCGATAATGCACTCTTACAGATACGCCAAGGGGAAAGAGTTCTTTAAGTGACCAGCTCCACTGTGCGGCCCCAAGACCACACCGTGATGGTGGCAGTGAACCTCCGGGACGAGGGTCCGTCTAAACCAAGGGACGAGGAAGAACCTCTTAGAAAGAGGAAGAAAGGGAAGGGCGTTGCAACGGAGGGTCTTACCCATCATAAGACAGACAAGGCCCCTGAAGATATTGAGGGCACCATGACTATTGCTGAGCTTAACACCCTGATGAGAGGGGAGGCGTGGTCGGATGGAATTGATGCTCAACTACCTGGAGCCGAGGAGCGAACGAATGGCCCACCCGAGGGGATGATGACCGTTTACATGGATGACCTCATTAATGGGGGCTGAGGTTTCCCATTCCACTGGAGATGAGGGCCATCCTCAACTACTTGAATCTGTCCCCACCCCAAATTTTACCCAACTAACTCGCCTTGATCAACGTATTTATCATGCTAATGAAGGCGATGGGCCAGGAGCCTTCAATCAACAATTTTACCCATTTGTTCCAGATCTCTCGTTCTTCCAGATCCTCGCCTCGGGGTGGTTTCTATTATATCTCTTCCAAGCGAGGCTACAGAATGATTAACTCCCCGGCCATGTCCCACGGGAAGACCTGGAAGGGGAAGTTTTTGTATATCTCTGGCCCGAAAGAAATGTTCAGAGTGCCGATGAAGTGGGTGGCTCATGGTGAGGAGGAAGCATTGATTAGGTTGAGGCCCCCAAACGTGGCATTTGTTAGTTGGGCGAGCAGTGTTGCCACTGCGATGAAGGAATTTGGTACCTTCATCTAGGCAAAGGGTCTGTTGAAGAACGAGAAGGTTCTATTCCGGTTTGGACTTTTGAGCCCACAGCGCTTGGTCCAGAATCCCCCAGATGATGTTTTGGAGAGAGACGGTTAGATCCTAGGAACTAACTCTTACTAACAGTATTACTAACTGCGAGCATTGCCTTCTGAACTTTCATACTTGTGTTTTTCTTTCTATTTTTCCTTTCATGAAGTTTCTTTTTCTAACCCTCGCCCTTTATCTTGCAGCGGTCAACCTCATCATGGCAGGAAGAGTAGCAACCAGATTAGCGAGGTTGTTGAAGGCATCCTCGGAAGCGGCGCAGGCTCCTCAACCAAACATGCAAGGGTAGGAGGGCCCTCGAAAGGAACAAGCCCGAGCAGAGGAGAGGCATCTCATCGACGAGCCGGAGAATTAGGGCTCGGAGCAGGTTGAGGTGCAGGAGGTTGAGGAAGTGCCTCCGCCTAGGAGTAGTGAGGAAGTGGTGGTCCCTATTACGAGCAGGGAGGTTGACGAGGGAAGGTCGGGGCCCTCGAGGAAGAGAAAGAGGTTGATGGATCCTCATTAGGTCTCTGACAAAGGCAAAGATGTGTACGTGGGGCCTGTGGAGTTTGACGACGGGTATACCTCTTCATCCGAGGAAGAGAATTACTGGAATTCGAGCTCCTGGGCGACATTCACGGCAAAAGGAAGCCTGAAGATGGGCCCGTCTTGTTGAGGAGGAGTCCCAGCGCGCGATTGGTGAGCTAGCATATCTTCGACCGTTCCCAATACCGGGGGGACCACGGGCAGTTAATCAACCAAACGGCGGAGATGCTCGCTCAAGATGCAAGCCATGCCTTATTTGCGGTATGTTTCTTGTATTCTTTTTCAAGTTAACTACCAATTCTATACTTTCTTTCATTCAAATTTTCCTTAATGTTCTGAGTTATCGTAACTTGGCAGGAAGAACTCCTGAGAATTAAGAGCCTGGAACAGCGAGCCAAAGCATATGCCACCCACAAGACAAAGTACAAGAGGCTGGCTCGGAAGAATGATCCCTCGGCTTGGCACAGGGAATGCATGGATCCGTAAGATAGGCTGAAGGCAGTTGAGGACGAGTACGCAAAGGCCAAAGAACAGCTCAAGACTATGGACGAGCAGTGGCAGAGTTTAGACCGCAAGTATAAGGATTCCGCCGAGACTTGGAAGCACGAGCAAGAGACGTTAACGGCTGAAAATGAGCAGATGAGGAAAGCTGTAGAGGAAAGGGATAGCGAGCTGAAGGATGCCAAAGAGAAGCTCGAGGAAATCAAGAGCACGGTTTCCACTCTCGAGGCTCGCACCAAGAAAGAAGCGGTGGAATAGTTTGTGAAGACCAAGGCTTTCGATATCCTAGCCAACATCCACTGCTTCACGAATGCAACCTTGTTCTTTTGGCGAGGAATTGGGCAGTTAATCAAAGTAGGCCTGGCCCCGGTGAATGCTCACAAGGATCCGCGGATTGATATGTCCAAGGATGAGAACTTTCAGGAGATTCCTGAGGAAGATGAAGAGGGAGTGACCGAGCCCGAGTTCCAATCGCTGGTCAAAGAATTCGAGGACAACTTCCTGGCAGCATAAAGGGCTTAAGAAAGTCATCAAGCACTCGCAAATGAGGCTGAGGTTCATCCCTCGCAGGGTGAGGAACCCTTGGCTCTGATTTCTCTATCGGTGGCCCCTCCTTAGCCAGAGCAAGCCTCTACTTCTGACGCTCGTAATGACAATGCTCATGCCTCTTGAATTCTTAACATACTATGTTTCCCTTGTATAAAGCCTGTTTTGAATATCTGCTTCGTATTTTGAACAATTTCCATTGTATTTGAATAATTTCCTTTTTGCTTGCGACTGCTATGCTCTAAACTTTTTCCTGTTAATTGCTTATCTTAGTTTTTGCCCATGGATGAATGCCTACTTTTACTTCTGCATAACTGCTTATCCTCTCAAGAGGGCCGTAGTTGGTTGTTAACCTCTGTTGCTTGAGAATGTATGCTTTGGTAATCATAACTTCGCGAACGGTTGGTGAGGGCACGAGAGAGCACCCGTATGTAGGCTTCCCTGACCAAATGCAAATAAGAAGCCTAGAGTATCCAAACTAAATACTAAGTATAGAATACCTTAGAGTGTAGAAATAACTTAAGTATTTGCCAAACGTGTGTGTGACCTGAACTTAGAAAATGTTAGGGATTTCGCTAAGCGCAACCGAATAGAACAATCCGTCAAAGGATTTCCAAGTGTAATGATCCGTCAAGGGGTTGCAAGCGTAGGCTGGGGTGAGATCCTCAAACCTATTCGCTCGTGCTCCTTGCTCACTGAATCTTCTCGATTAAGAGGGATTAGAGTGGGGCGTGGCTGCTTCGACGTAGAGTTATCCTCGACACGGAGTTTAGCCCAATTAACCCTTGGAAAGCATTTTTCTCAAGGTTAGAATAAAGAAAAGATAATCATAATGATGATGATTAAAAATGAATTAAGTGATCATATTTAACGCTTTCATTTCATTAAGAAGAGCTACAACTCATCCCGAGGGAAAATTACACAATGCTCATACGTAAAATCTTCTGATATTGCAAGCATTCCACGGTCGGGGTAAACGCTCGCCTTGCAAAGTTTCCAGCAGGTAGGTATTGTTCACTCGTACCTGTATAACTTTGAAGGGGCCTTCCCAATTGGGATCTAGTTTTCCCACGTGTTTTGAGACCTCAACTTTTTGAGAACTAAGTCGCCTAGTTGGAAGGTTCTCTCTTTGACACGTTTGTTATACTATGAGGCGACCGTTGCCTTGTACTTGTGAATGCGAGCCCAAGCGGTGTCACGCTTTTCGTCGATTAAGTCTAGTTCCAGCGCTCGATTGCTGTCATTAGCAATGGGCTCGAGGTGGGCTACGCGTGCAGACTCTTGAGCGACTCTGCAGGTATCATTGTCTTGGATCCGTATGTTAGGGCGTACGAAGTCTCTCCTGTTCCCACTCGCGGGGTAGTCCAATACGCCCAGAGGGCTCCTTGGAGTTCCTCGGCCCATTCACCTTTCTTACTCTCAAGTATTGTTTTGAGATGTTGGAGTATGACCCTGTTAGTGACTTCAGCTTGACCGTTGGCTTGTTGATGGCCCACGTAAGTGAAGCGTTGCTCGATGCCAAGCTCTAACAACCAATCACGGGTGTCTGTAGTAATGAATTGTGAGACGTTGTCCGAAATAAGCACCCTCAGAATACCATAACGGCAGATGATGTTTTTCCATATAAAATCTCTGACCGTTCGGAAGGTGATTTTCACGGCCGCTTCTCCCTCGGCCCACTTGGTGAAATATTCTACTGCTATGATAGCAAACTTTTATTGACCGACCGTTATAGGAAGAGGTCATACAATGTTAATGCGCCATTGGTCGAAGGGCCATGATACGTCAATTGGGATCATCTGAGCCGTTGGGAGTTGAGGGACATTGGAGTGGAATTGGCACTTGGGGCACTTCTTGGAGTGGTTGATGGCATCCTACAAGATCGGGGGCCAGTAGAATCCGCTCCTTAATATCTTTTTGGCTAAGATACGACTGTTAGAGTGGTTTCCACAACTGCCACTATGTACGTGTTCAAGAACTTCCTTAGCTTGCGAGGGTCTGAGGCATCGCATCGGGGGACCCTGAAACGAGCATTTGAAAAGGCATCCCTCATTGTCCAGAGAGAATCTGGGAGCCTTGTTTCTTATCTTTCTCCTTCGACCTTGTCGGTTGGAAGGGTTCTATCTAGTAAAAATAAGATAATTGCATCGAGCCATCAAGGCTCGGCTGGGTCAATCATGTTTACCTGTTTGATTGGTTCGCTTTTTTCTATCAATGGTCCTTCGGTTCGCAGAAAGGTGATTGCACGCTCGCAAGTTCCCTCAATGGATGATGCAAATTTTGAGAGGGCATCTGCACACTTGTTCTCTGCTCATGGGACCTGTAGTAAGTGGAATTCCTTGAATTCTGCAATGATTTCTCTCGCCTTTGCCAAATAACGCACCATGGTGGTTTCTCGAGCTTCTTAAGTTCTATCGATCTGGCTTGCGATCAATTGAGAGTCTACGTAGGCCGTTATCCTGTTGGCCCTACTTTTTTGAGCGATTCTTAATCCTTGGATGAGTACCTCGTATTCAGCTTCATTGTTGGTGGCCTGGAACGCAAACTTGATCGCGAAGTCCAGCTCTGCTCCGTGGGGATCTCTGAGGGTCACCCCGGCTCCCTCTTTGTGAAGTCGAGGAACCATCTGTGTGCAACAACCATAATCCATCATCTGTGAACGATTGGGAGTCTAACCCAAAATGCTCGACCAAGAGATCTGCTACGGCCTAGGCCTGGATGGCCGTTTGAGGCTCGAAGCTGATGTCGAATTGGCTTAGCTCGATGGACCACTTGATGAGACATCCCGAGACATCAGGCTTGGCCAAGATTTGCTTGAGCGGTTGGTCAGTGAGTACCGTGATAGAGTGTGCCTTTTCTCTGCTCCTTGCAAGGTTTTACTCAGGTAGTACACAGGAAGATGTTTTCGCTCGCGCACAGCGACTAGTACAACGCTCGTGGCTTCTGAGGAAACTGAGAGGTAAATGAATAGACGTTCACCTTCCAAAAGCTTGGTTAGGAGTGGAGTGCATGAGAGGTATTGCTTCATACTCTGGAGGGCTTGCTCGCACTCTAGAGTCCATTCAAAATTTCGAGCGTTACGCAAGATCTTGAAGAACGGTAGGTTGTGGTCGGTGGAATGAGAGATGAACCTGTTAAGAGATAATATCCTTTCTACCAGCACTTGGACTTCCCGGACATTCCGAGGGGAAGGAATGTCCAGTATAGCTTTGATCTTCTCCGGGTTGGCTTCGATCCCTCGTTGGCTGACTACATAACCAAGGAATTTGCCACCACGAATGCCAAATGTGCACTTGGAAGGATTGAGATCCATTCCATACTGTCGGAGGATTCTGAACGCTCGACGGAGGTCATCCAAATGTGAGCCCTGATGTTCGCTCTTCATGATCATGTCGTCTACGTAGACCTTCATGGATTTGCTAATCTCAGGCTCGAACATCCTGTTCATGAGGCGCTGATAAGTCGCTCCTGCATTTTTGAGGCCAAAAGGCATGACCAGGAAGCAATATACTCCCACATGCACAACAAATGAAGTTTTGGGGCGGTCCTCTGGAGCCATGAATATTTGGTAGTATCCCTGAAATGCATCCATAATGCTCATAAGCTCATATCCTGCTATTGAATCCACTAATTGATCAATGCGAGGCAAAGGATAGGGATCTTTGGGCCAGGCCTTGTTCAAATCTGTAAAATCGTTGCACATACGCCATTTGTTTGCGCATTCTGGGTATAAGATTTCCTCAATATATTGTGAGTCGAGGAGTTTATTAACCTCATCCTCAATAGCTTGCTTGCAAAATCCATGGACGTCCCTTTTCTTCTATTTGATGGGCTTAAATGCTAGGTCCACGTTGAGTCTGTGGACTATGATGCTCGGGTCAATACCAGTGAGATCTGAAGCTTTCCAGGCCAAGACATCCAAGTTCTCCCGGAGAAAGTCGATCATCATCACTTGGGCTGGTCCTTCGAGGCTGCGTAGTTTTATCAGGGTTTCCAGGTTCTAATTCGATGGTGAGGAACTTCTCCGTTGGCTCTATTCTAGCCTCGGGGCATGGAGCTTTGAGAGCTCGTTTCTTGCCTGTGAGATGGTTGTCCACTTCTTCAGAGGGTTGGTCCTCCTCACTATCCGAGGATTCTTCGATGGTACCCGGGGGCGCATCGCTCGTGGCAGCCTTGGATTTTCTATTTTTGTTCCTCTTCTTGTAGAGCTTAGCCCATTTTCGCTCGGGACCATCTTCGTCGAGCTTTGGAAAGTCCACAGTCTTCTTCATGGACCCTTGTTGAGGGATTGGCTTTGGTTTGTTGCTGCGGAGTGAGAGGATATAACAATTCCAAGCCTCTTTCACATTGCATAGGACTTCTCCTGTTCCCTCGGGGGTGGGGAACTTGATCTTCTGGTGGTACGTTGAAATACTGCCTTGAAGTCTGCGACGGCTGGTCGCCCAATAATGATGTTGTAAGGCAAATTAACCTAGACAACTGCATACAAAACACTAAGGGTTTTACACTGTGGGGCGTGACTAAAAGAGGTGGCCAAGCGTATCTGTCCGCGAGGGACAAGCTCGGAACCCCCAAAGCTAATGAGGGCTATTCTGAGGGGTTCGAGAGGAAGGTTAGTTAAGTTCATTTTTTGGAACGCTGAGTACGGCAAAACATTGACAGAGCTTCCATTATCTATTAAGACCCTCTTTACAACATGGTTATGAATGTCTACGCTAACCACCATGGGGCAGTCAGAGGTTTCACTGACCCCATGGGGTGTTACAATGTGTTAGAGGTCTTTGTCACTGAAGCCAATAATGTCATTCTCGTGTGAGCGTTGGCCTGCTTCCACAGAGTAGATAGATTGGACCCTCTGGGATTTCTGGTCATAACTGCGCATCATGCGACGCCGGGAGGCATTGGAATCTCCTCCCGAGGATCTACCTACGATCATATTGATGACCGCGTAAGGCTGGTTCTCCAACTCCCCAAATTTTTGTTTCCCTCAATGACTGGCTTCTGGTGGTGGGTGAGGGCTCCTTGAGCGCGAGTGGCTCTTCCTTCTGTCACGAGTGTGCTCATTGCAGCGTTCGTCGAATCTCTCCAGGGCCCTCACAAATTCTTTGAGGTGCCCCCCAGCGATGAGGCGCTGGATCTCTCTCTCGAGTTGGTGGTAATCATTGGTGTCATGGCCCTTTTTCTTGTGGAAAGCATCGTATTTTCCTGAGCATTTATGAGCCTCGATTTCTCTCATTTTCGGCGGCCGCTTGAAGAGCTTTTTGTCCACTACTGAGTAGATCTCAGTGATAGGTCTGTTGAGCGGGATACGCTCGCACTCAGACCTTCGCAGTGGTGATGCATTTTTCTTCGTTCGCGGTGGGCTGCGACGATGGTCTTTCTTGGCTGGCTCACCCCTATCTAGGGCCCTTACCATTAGATGGGGGTTGACCAACGCTCTGTCTCGGGCTTGATACATGTCTTTGAGGGCAAAGAATGAGTCCGTGATCTCCCTCAGCTCGAGCATGGTCTGGGGCTTTTTTAGCGTTACCTCCTCAGCGAACTGCTTGCTCCCATAGTTCTTATGGTTGACAGATTGGAAAAGCACATGGCAGATGAAGACCATTAAGGGCTATTCCACGAGGAGAACCTCTTTGTTGAACCTGCCTACGAAGGATCGGAGGGTGTCCATGGGCCCCTAGATAATGTGGTAGAGTGTGGTTGCATCGGGGGCAGGTGCCTTCAGGGAGTTGAAATGGCTAAAGAAGGCATCGGTGAGGTCTCCGTACCCTCGGATCGAGCATTGAGGCAGTTTGTTGTACCACTCCTTGGCCATGCCTTCGAGCGAAGTGACAAACAGCTTGGCCCAGTAATGCAAAGGATGCTCGTAGAGGTACATCAGGTGGGTGAAGTGGTTGAGATGCTCCGCGGGGTCAGTGGTTCCATCATAACGGTTGATGGATGTGGGAATCTTCCCTATTCTCGCTCGTATCATGAGAACCTCGTCTGCGAGGGGGGAGACCTCCATGAGTTGGTACCCCCCTCGATTTCGATTGTAGTCCCCATAATCGGCATAGCGGTCCCTACGCTCGTGCTGTGGTTGTCTCCTTGGCTCGCGAGCATCTCTGGCCCTGGATTTCTCTCCCCCTGGTGGGGGACTTGGGCCCACGCTCGAGAGAGCTGCTGCGCTATGTCCTATAGATCGTTGAGTTGGTCTTGGACGTTGTGAAGCTGAGGATTAGCTTCACCCCTCGTGTGAGTCCTCCTTGAGATCCTGGATTGGACCTCTTTATCGTCATTATCCCCCCTAACTCTTTGAGGACGGGCTCCATTCAATGGGGGAGGTGGTGGAAGCTGTTGATTATCCCTCGGAGGGGCCTCATTCCTCAGAGGAGGAGACAGAGGATCTTGGTTGTGTAGCTGGACATTCTGTACTTGTGCTTAGGCATTCCGAGCTGCTGCCTCTAGTGGATGTGCCTGCAGTCCTCCGAGCGGCGGGGCCCCTACATTCCTCGCTCCGGCGGGAAAGTACGTCGTGGTGAAGTGCTTCCACGTATTTTGTGTGGCCTGTGCCTCACATTGGGCATAGACGGCCAAAAGTTGTTGCTCGGTCATCTGGGGCATCTCCACGTCTTGGATTTCTCAGGGTAGAGTCATGGGAAGGTGGAGGTTTCACATGTGATATGGCTGGATAGTTGGGAGCATGTTGGGTATCATGCTCGCCATTACACCTTGAGGGAATCCCTGCATCATCCCCTAGGGCACGAACGTGAAGCCCTGAGGTGGCATCATCGCAGAAGTGAATGGCCCAGCGTTGGTGACTCCCACGGTTACGTTGGTGGTGGCGGCGACACTCGTAGAAGCAAGAAGTGGGGAAAAGAGAGGAATGTTGTTTGGGTTGGCCGTGGCAGTCGGGTCTGCCAAGCCCACAATTAGATCCACTCCCCCGTCGGCTGTGGAAGCGGTTGTAGCGGCGACTCCACCACCTGGAATCTCATAATTGCTCAGTGGGAGGGCGCCCAGATTGGCAGCAGCCCCATAACGTGTAGTAACGACCATATCAGTGAGAGAAAATTGCAGAAAATGTTCAAAACAAACACTGGAAAATGGAAACACGAAACTGAAGGAATGAAGGTGTTACTGTTCAACTAGCTTATCGAAAAAGCGAATCGTGGAGGATGGTTTCCCACAGACGGCACAAAAAATGATGGTGTCGGATTTGGTTAAGTGAGATTCAACACCAATTCATTCTCTATTTGTGTTTGTGTGAAGGGAAGACCATTATAGAAATAGAACCTCAGGAACTGGGTTCCCAAAGAGCATGGATTCTACCAGATAGGGTAACACCTTAGTGAGGAAGGTGAAGCTGTGAAGAGCTTAGAAGTGCAGCAATGGAGTTTTCCAGTTCAGTGTCTTGTGTGTGAAGCAAAGGTATTTTCTGCAATGGAGATGACTTGAGGAAAGTGTAATGGAGCCTTCCTATTTATAGTTTAAGGGTGAGGGTAATTGTGTAATAGTACCCGTGTGGTCCTGAAATAGTATTGCCCTAGACACGTGTCAAAACGTGGGGCGCTGAGAGTGATGTATGCACGTCACCATCACCTTTTAACCCATTATGCCAGGCTACTGTGTCAGAGGTGGTTGGGCGATCGCTCATATGTCCGTGGAAATGCTCCTTCAAGCATAGGATGGCTCGCAGGAGCGGCGAGCGTGTGAACGCTCAGAAGTGGGTCCTTTGTAGTAGGAGTGGAACAACAAGTCCCCGAGCGTAACATCCTCGAGGGATGACCCATGCGAGGGTGCAATCTCGAGGGAAGCGGCACCTGAGGTGGTTGGCAAGAACCGAGGTAGGGCAAGAGCCGCGAACCTTCCAATATCGAGCGCAGCATTGGAGCAATGGTCGGGTCTTGATGGGGACCTCTTTGGATTACGCCACTTGATGATGAGGATACGAGCTTATTTCTGGCCCGTCAACAGGTACTTTATAATTTATAATTTTTTATTATATTGAATCATCGATAAAAATATTTTCCTAAAGATGTGTTGGTTTTCTTATGCATACCCTGATGCAGCTAAATTTAAAGAACGAGGACCAATATTATTACCTGAATAAGAAATCATGTTCTCTGATGTTGTAGCAACTGGAGAAAGTGCATGGACACCTAGTTCAGGTTTGATGCCACCTCATATGGACGACGAAGTAGAAGCACCCCTAGAAACTCAAAATGAAGAATTCATTAACTTGAATAATGAATTTAATGTTGAAGTAGATACTACCACTAATAAT
>JBBMKE010409873.1:0-11710 GCA_037834125.1 Lippia alba | reverse complement strand
TAGTATTATGTGTTAGGAGGTTGTTTTGGTTGTTGTGGTGTTGAGATTATGCCTATTTGTTGCATTTAAGCATGCTAAAATCATACATTTGCGGGTTGAGGCCATTTTGTACATTTTGAGTTCATGTTTGAGAATTTGAACTTTATTTTTGGTTTCTTGAATGTGGATTGATACCTTGGTTGTTTCTGCATGTTTTCATGACCTTAAGTTGCTGCTTGAATTGGTTTTGGTATGTGTTTGCTTGCCCGTTACTTGATTCGGCCGATTAGAGCTTAAAAAAGGGGGAAAATTTAATTTTCAAAAATTTGCCCGGGTGGGCTATTTTTGCCTATAAATAGCCCAACCTCAGGATATTCTTCTTTCTCTTCTACAAACTTTGCCCAAACCCGGGATAATTTCTTTGTAAAATAGCCCGGGCGGGCTAATCCCGTTTTTCCACTTTTTCGGCTTCTTTTGTCGTTTCTTCGTTTCTCTTAGCTTCCGTGCACTTCTCCCACCCCCTTTATGTTTCCTAAGCTTGTTTAGCATGTTGTATGGTATGTGACATTACTTGTACTCGTTGTTGGCTCGTCGTTTTATTTAATTGTCCATTTTGTGGTCTATTATGCCTGTTTTGGTACGTGTGTGTATTCCTTGCGCATTCATTGCATCTCATGAATATCTTCTCATTTTCGTGCGTCGTTGTGATCATATAGAGTTAAGTCTTGGGTTCTTTATGTTTTTTTTCAAATGAGGAGGTTCCCGTGGTCGAGCCCGAGACCTAGATTTGCACTCACTTGATCCCTCTTTTGCCTATCTACGTAAGGCGAGGTTTAGGTTTATATAGTGCGACCTAAAGCCTAATGTGATGTTTTATTGCCCCTCATGTGACTCTATTTCGATATATCTATATGTAAGTAAGTGTTGAGTTGTGCTATAAGTTGATATTGTGATCGGCCCTTGTTTTGAAAAGTGTATTATAAGCCCATGTATGCTATTTTGGAAAATGCGTGAGTGTGTTGTGATGTGTAGCGAGATGAGCCATGAAACATTGGCAAGTGTTGTTTTTTGATGTGTGTGTGAGCTCAAGGAGCTATGGGTAAGGAACCCTCGGGACGGTATAGGGCCGTCAAGGTATAACTAGTCTGTGCATAGTCTCCATCCAAGATAGTATACGCGACCCCTGGGAGTTTGGGAAGGTATACATCTTGATGCCTCCGATGGTGTGTTCGCAGAGAGGGCACGTTGTGGGTTCGCTACCCCTAGTGACATCGTGTTGTGAATGGTTGAGCCATGTGCATGGCTCTCCATCAATTGGATAAATGTGGATGTTATGTGATGTGATTTTGTTATTGTTTTGATAGTGTCGTGTAATTGAAGCAGGTTGGAAGCTCGTACTCGCCGGGCGTGCGTGTGTGTGTTGTGGAATACATGAATCGATTTGGGACTTGTGAAAATTATATATGTATTTTAGCTTGTAAAACCCAATCCCGATTCATGAATTCACCCTTTGATACGTGCTTTGTTATAACTATATAGTGTTGGGGCGTGTGTTTGCCGCCTCACTCAGTCAGTTGACTGACTCCTCGCTTTTGTTCCTTTTTAGTTGTAGGTTCTTTTTGGCCGTGAGCTAGGCGGAGAAGTGTGCCAGCCCGTTGTACACTTTTGAGTCTAGGTCTAGTGGCATTTACATTCCTGCCTTTGGTTATGTATTATTTTGGATTACATATGATACCTGTATAGCTATTTTGTAGGCCTTGCCGGCCATTGTGAATATTATGCCTATTCTTGTTTATGTGAAGTTTGGTTTTAATTCTTCCGCTTCCGCACTCTGAGTCCTTGGTTTCTGTTTAGCTCCGCCTGGCTTAGTGTGTGCGTCTCATCATTCGCTAAGGTTTGGATTCGGGTACGGACTATTTCGTAACCGGATTCAGATATTGGTGCGGAGATGTGGGGCCCTTCGTGTGGGGCGTTACATTATTACCGGAGGTTTGTAAAGGATTTTTCTACGATTGTGTCACCTTTGACCCAATTAACCAAGAAGGATGTAAAGTTCGAATGGGATGAGGATTGTGAGGTAAGCTTTTAGTTTTTGAAAAAGAAGTTAACTTCAGCTCCGTTGTTAGCACTACCTGAAGGTTCCAAAGGGTTTTTAATTTTTACCGATGCTTCGAAGGAAGGTTTAGGGTGTGTTCTTATGCAGAATGGTCGTGTGATCGCTTATGCCTCAAGAAAACTAAGGATCATCAACAGAATTATCCTACCCACGACCTCGAGTTAGCGGCTGTGGTGTTTGCTTTGGGTAAGTGGCGCCATTATCTTTATGGGGTCACCTTTGAGATCTACACCGACCACAAGAGCCTCAAGTATCTACTCACTTAGAAGGATTTGAATAGGAGGCAAAGGCGATGGATGGAGTTTTTGTAAAATTATGATTATACCATCCATTACCACCCGGGTAAAGCCAAAGTGGTCACAGACGCTTTGAGTAGAAAAGCTAGTGTATCTGCCTTAGAAGTGGATTCGGGAGAGAGTATTGAACCCACGGTGATCAAGGCTCGTGTGGCTAACTTAACAATACAACCCGATTTACAACAGAGGTTGTATGATGCTCAAGCTACGGATCCTGAGATTCAGAATTTGGTATTAAAGGCACAAGATGATCTAGAGTGCCCGTTTGGTTTTGATGATGCTTAGATTTAATACTCGAATTTGTGTGCCCGAGGAGTTGTAACGGGTAATTCTCGAAGAAGCTCACAGATCGGCTTACTCAATCCACCTGGGAGGTACCAAGATGTATCGGGACTTGAAACAATTCTATTGGTGGAGAGGTTTTGTAGCACCCCTAACGAGAGGTACCACACCCCCGCACTATAGCCCGACACGTGTAACGAAATGAGAAGTCCGTACACGTATCAAGCCACAGCGAACGGGTGACAACCAAAAACAAACCAACCTAAGCTAGGCGGAACGTAGACCCTGGCTGCAAATTTAAAACATGCTCAGAGTGTGCAACAAAATTTTAATAAACAAACAGAAGTATCAGGATCGACATACAAGCATACTCACAAGCAATGGCCACGGGCCGACATAATTTAAATCACACGAGTCGCAAGCAACCTTGGGCTCACAGGCCTCTTTTATAAGGCAAGCAAACCCGACAAGGGCAATTTAAATCCTACGTGGCACACACACTACTTCTAAATGCATACTTATATAAACATGCGATCAAAATATTTAAACTTATACAATTCGGAATGCAAATGCGAAATTCATAAATTAAAATATAAACTTGACTCAAGACGAACTCCAAAGACCGACTCAAACTGCCTAGCACGAACTCCGAAGCTAAACCTACAAACTAAAAACATAAAAGTGGAGGGGTCAGTCCAAAGACTGAGCGAGGGGCTACACACGCATGCGTACATAAGTATACGGAGCACAACACATAAAGTATAATAAAATTCATGAATCGGGGCGTGGGTTTTGCAAGCCAAAACATTTACCCGTGATAATAATATATAGGGAAGATTTGGGCCGAAGGCTAAAGCAATCAAATTTTAGGTAATTATGAATCCACTTCTGTTTCACGAACAATTTCTAACTTAACTAAACTCGGCGGGTACGAGCTCAAACCAACCATCCCCTCATTTTCAAACTAAACTTAAATCAAACAAACCTCCACTTACTCCGGTGATGGAGGGGTCGTACGCGTTCCTAACCATCCAGATCTGTCGAGGGGAGTGCTCAATGCTGCTCAAACCCTCAGGACTCTATCCCCAACCAATACCTCCTGGCGGGTTCCGGTACATCCTTACACTGAGTGGAGATTGTCCTCCGGAGTAGACCCGACGGCCCGACGACACCATCCCAGGGCTCCTTTGTGCAAATGTCCTGGGCCCATCACACTAAACAAAATACACAGAATAAGAAGCCTAACCCACTAGACCAAACACACTAAGCACATGCATACTGTACTTATAATAACGTACGTACATATCACACTTCACATATTTAACTCACACGACGAACCAAAATTGACTAAGCGTACATAGGCTTATATATAGCGCTTCATACTTTTCAAATCAAACTAACCGACAAAAGCAACAAATACATACTTCGCATATATCTACATATATATAAAAGGCTTATAAATTGCATGCATTTAAAACGAGCACGTTGCAATAGGGTATAACTATATCCTAACCTCACCTGGTACCAACAAAGCTGAAGACAAAGCAACTGGTCCACCCCGAAACCTGCACGACCTACTTGTCACCACCCCGGGTGCAACCTGAACCAAACTGAACACAAACAAAGGACTTAGACTCAAGAATGAACCACACAGACGCACGACAATGCTTAATATGCACAGGTGTCCATGTTGTGCTTTCAAGGTGGTATCGTGGCCAAATTAAACATATCAATGCACAAGCACTAAAGAGATGCATCCACATACGTATGATTTCAAATTCAAATCAATTATATGCAAATTGGAACTTAATATAATTTAATAAAACCATATAATACACTTAGGACACATTCATGTGTACAATAAATGCAAATAATAGAAATTGAAAGACAAAACAATTCAAATCGTTTCATATTAATTCACATAGCACATAACCGGTTCATATTAATTCATAAATTATACACAAATTCATATTTATTCAATTAAATTATACCGATTTATATTAATTCATAAATTACATACAAATTCATATTTATTCAATTAAATTATTTCTTAGGTGCAAAAGTCTCTAATTAAATCCTATAAATTTTACTTAAGCCATATATCACCTTTCACACAAAATTCACATAACACTAGGCCACATAGATCATATAATAGCATGCAACGAATTCATTTAACTCATGAAGTCACATATTAAATTCAAATAAATCATTTAACCAATTAAAGTTCACACAATTCATATTTCACATAACGTATTCAAATTCAACTTAGGTGATTAAACTTTAATTTAGAAAGTTTCAAGTTTAATTATTCAAGGACTAACAATTCATTTTTATCTAATTACAATTATCATATTAATTCGTCTCATGCTTAGGTTTAATTAATTCAATTCATACAATTTTACTTATTCTAAAATTACACAAACATCCCTTGTTCAAAATTTACATTCAACTAGTGGTATAAAACGAAACAATTATCAACAACAATTGAGTATTCAAGCATTTCATATTTCTTCACATATTTTCAAATATCATACAATACATATTTATTAATTTAATTACTAAATCGCCTAATTCATAACTAGCATGCCGCAAGTTCATTAAAACCACAAAGTCATGTAGTATATTTCAACCAAATCATAGAATGCATAACAATTTCATGTTTTACAAAATATAGGTTCAATTCAAGTGATTAAATCTTAATTACAAGGTTTCTAGTTTAGTAATTCCGGGCATGATAACGCATTTAAATTCAAAACGCAATTAGCATATCTATTCAATTAACCAACAAGGTTTAATCAATTCAAATTATACAAATTTACATACTTAGAATAATTACACATACACCCCCTCCAAGTTAATCAAGTAGTATAAATTCAACATACTGGGACTCAACATCCAAACCACAACATCAATTCATATCATAAATTGTTCTATACATAATTTTGTACACATTAGAGTTCATATCGATCAACAATTCAAGCAATTTTGCAATTAAATTCAATTAAATAATTAAATCAAATAATTCTAAACTATACAAATAAATTTCTAGAAAATAAACTGAGCGTCCTATTGACGAACCGTATGCGGCAATAGAGTCACCGCATCGAGAGGAACGAGCTGCCCGGAGGTCGCCCGAGTGTTGCCACCGGAGCCATCTGAACAGTGGCGGGCTGCCACTCGGCCATCGCTGGAACGTGCCGGAAAAATCCCCAAAATCATCCTAGCTTGCATTCGTCGTCCTCAATTCAATTCCTCGATCAATTTTTGAAAATTCTAAGCGAATCGTCTCCAATTACAAAACCAAGATTACAAAAGCTCTAAACTTCAAACTCAAATTACTTTCAATCCAGTGAACGAGAATCTAATCTGTAAAAAGCTATGACTCACCCATGACGAGCTCTTCGAAACCCCTATGATGGTTGTCGGAAAAAGTCGCCGGAAAACTCCTCTCTATGGTCAGCTGCGCACCCTTAAGAATTGCCGGAATTGCCGCCTACGGTCATAATCTAATCAAATCGATGCCGGAAATGAACTCAAGGGATCGAAAAAGGTAGGTAACACCAACCTTCGTCGGAAAATCTCTCTGGAGCGCGTTGGATCTAAGCACTATAGTAACGCGCCGCTACCCCCGCCGCCTCAGCTGGTGTGTGGGCCACCACCGCCGGCTCATTGGCCACGCCACCACTCCAGAAAGTTACGCCACTTGAAGACCTAACCAACCACACCAGCACCGCTGCGAACCTCCACCGAAAAGCTGTCGAAATCGCCGGCGAACTGAAGCCCGATTTTCACCGCTACCTGCGGTTGTTTTCAGGCCAAACTGACACCGGCAATAGACTTAGGAGGTCAAAATACGTGGAAGCAAGTAGACTCTGGCTGGCGAGACTTGCTGGAACATCGCCGGCGAGAAGTGGCGCAACCCCGGTCCTTCGGACCACCACAGTGCCGCCACCGTTGGTTTTAGTGCCATGAAATTGGTATGGTTGAAATGCACTATGGGTTCGTTGAATTCCGTCGAGTATTGGCTGAGATTGAAAATCACACCGTGAGTGTGTGTGAGTGTGTGTTTTATGTCGGGAGGGAGAGACAGAGGCTGGAGCTGAAGTGCACGAAGTACGAGGATCTGGGATATTTTTTATCCCGGATTCTCGTGCGCGAAACGAACGGACGGAGGGGCAAACGACGTCAGAATTGGGCAAACTCAGAGTCTACAGACTTGATTCGATGCCCTGAATGCGTTGGAGGGGTCAAAGAGGTCGAAATCTCGACCGAACGAGAAATGACTGAATAACCCCTAAAAAGAGAAAATTGCAAACAAGCTCCTAGACTCTTAAAGAGTTCAAAATAGGGCCACGCAAAAGACAATCACATAATCACGTAATTAAACATGCAAAAAGGGGACTCATGGTGAGATCTTGGACGTCTGAAAAATCGGGATGTTACAGGTTTGAAGAAGGATGTGGCCAAGTTTGTGAAGCATTACAAGACGTGTCAGTTGGTGAAAGCTGAGTATGAGAAACCTGGAGGTTTGCTACAACCTTTACCGATCCAAAAATGGAAATGGCAACAGGTTGCCATGGACTTTGTGACGGGATTGCCTAAGGCTAAGGATGTAGTAGATGGAATTTGGGTGATAGTTGATCGGTTTTCAAAGTCGGCACATTTTTTTCCGGTTCGGATGTCAGATAGTGTAAAGAAACTTGCAGATAAGTATTGTAGAGAGGTTGTCAGACTCCACGGGGTTCCTCTTAGTATAGTCTCCGACCGGGATCCAAGGTTTACATCCAAGTTATGGCGAGAACTTCAAAGGGGTTTGGGATCTAAGCTTAATTTCAGCACAACCTTTCATCCCCAGACCGATGGGCAGTCAGAGAGATTGATACAGTATTTGGAAGACAAGCTTCGGGCTTGTGCTTTGGATTTTCAGTAGAAGTGGGATTAGTATCTTCATTTGATCGAGTTTTCGTACAACAATAGCTACCAAAGCTTCAATTGAGGCCGCCCCTTATGAGATCTTGTATGGTAGAAAGTGTCGTTCACCTTTGTTCTTTAACCTTGAGGAGTGGAGATGGACGAAACAAGAAGGAGTAAAAAGGGCTGTGAGAAGGCCTAAGCTCTCAGAAGCTACTCAGGATGCCGTTGAGAAGGTTCAGATTATTAAGCAACGATTGAAAGCAGCCCAAGATCGACAGAAAAGTTATGCAAATCACCTAAGGAAGGATTTAGAGTTTGAAGTTGGCGATCGTGTATTTCTGAAAGCATCTCCTCGCAAAGGAATTGCAAGGATTGGACAAGGAGGAAAGTTGAGTCCGAGATTTTTAGGGCCTTTTGAGATTTTGGAAAGAGTGGGTGAAGTGGCCTATAGATTGGACTTACCTCCAAGGTTGTCCAGGATTCATAATGTTTTTCACGTGTCTCAGTTGAGAAAGTACTATCCCGATGAGTCAGAAATCCTTCCTCTTGAAGAAGCCGAGGTTGAACCGGATTTGACCTTTGTGCAGAAGCCAGTTAAGATATTGGATAAGAAGTTTCAGGAATTGAGAAATTGGCGGATTCCTTTGGTCAAGGTCTTGTGGAGAAGCGACAAATCCAAAGAAGCTACTTGGAAAACGGAAGAGAAGATGAGAAAATTCCATCCCGAGTTATTTTAAGGGTAGGAGGTTGTGATGCCCCGACTTCTCGTTCGTACAGGTACACGCGCCACGCGCGAGGGTTTTGAGAGTTAGGAGTTTATTTATTTTCTTTCATTTTTTTTGTTTGCTTATTTAATTTCTTCGTGGCGTATTTTGATCGTATTTCTTGCATTTTTCCTAACTTGTGATTATGTGTTATTATTTGGTAATTTTTAAGTTTTATGTGCATAACCATTTCATGACCTATTTGTAACATTTCACACTTTGCATACCACTTTGCGTCATTTTAAATTTTTCAAGGACCACATTGCAATTTTCCTTTTCTTTCCCACTCATACACACCGATCCACACACTCACACTCACCCACTCCCTCATTTCTTCCTCCTTTTATTCCAATTTCAAGAGAAAACCCAAACCCTTGTCTTGCCATTTGATCAAGCCATCCAAGATTCAAGAAACCAAGTGAATTCCTATCATTCCAACACAAGAATCAAGCCAAGTTTACTTCCCCATTCTCTCGTCTTCTTCTTCAAATTTGCATACAAGGTAATTTCATATGTGGGTTTTGAGGTTTGGTTGCACATTGTTGTTCTTGAGCTTGAGTGGTGATTTTGATTGAGCTATGTGGAGTTAATGGCATGAAAATGGTTGAATGTGTGCATTCCTGGTTATGGTTTTGAGACTTGGAAGCATGTGTGTGCATTTCATAAATTTTCGGGGTTTTCATGTGAATTTGATTTCATTCAAGCATGCATTGTGGTGTTACTTGTTGCCTAATTGTGTACCTGAGCTTATATTATGTTGCTAGTTTGGTTTTGGAGTGTGGGGAGTGTTAGTTTTGGTTGTTTGGGTGTTTTGTTGTTTTTCCCGTGGCTTTCCCCTATTCTTCGCGACCAGGGCAACACAAACGGCCGTTTGGGTTTCTAGTTAAACCTGGAAACGGCCATTTGGGAAGCCCTTTTTGTCATCCAGCGAGGCCCGAAATGGCTGTTTCGGTTTTCAGTTCAAACTGGAAACGGCCGTTTTGGCCTGTTTTCTGGCGAACATAACCAATGGAAACGGCCATTTCCGTTTCCAGTTGGAAACGGAAACGGCCGTTCCCAAAGTGTATGTTCCTTTTTTTGCCTTTCTGGTTTCGCGTACTTTCTTTGTGTTTTTAGTTTCTACCCCTTCCATGGCCCCTTTTGAATGATTCTTTACATTTGTTTGTTTGTTTATCTTGCTTGTATGCGTGCTTTTTCCAATTTGCCCTTATTTATTAACTTTGAATTATTTCATGCTAATATGATTTAATTCTTGAGCATTTGAGCTTATATTTGGCATAATGTGATACCATATGCACGTCATATGCATTTTATTCATTGTCGTGCGTCAAACTTGGTACATATTGAGTCGTGGCTCACACGTGTCTTGTCTTTTCTTGTCTAGAGGTTTCTCAGGAGGTCCTTGAGCCACATCTTTAGGGTCTGAGGCGTTCTTGTTGTTCTTTTGGTACCGGTTCAGGTGAGGAATTGTGAGGATTAATAATATAAATCCCTACAACCTAACTATGTCGAGTTTTGGCCAAAAACACTATTATATATATTATTTAGTTTTCCAAACTAAAATGTTTTCTGAAATTATCCCTGTATCCTGTGTCCTGATTTGTTTTGGCGAGATTCACATATTTCCTGGGGCCCAGGGGCTGAGGTATTGAGAGAACCGGGGAGGCAAGGGCCAACGGCTATCTCTTGCCTTAGTCCCAACCAAACTTGGAGCAACCCGGATGTTCACCAGGAGGTTTGGTGAACCGACGGATTCCGGACATTGGGATTCATGTACCCACTAGCCGTCCTGTCCTAGGTGGTAAGGGCCAACTACCCGAACCACCAACCGATGTGAGAAGTAACTGAGCACTGAATTGAATTCTTTAATAAGTGAAACCTAATCTATACATGATCACCTAATAAGATTCTGTACACAAAATTGAATTAGGGAGGGCTCACTCCCCGAGCTATTGTGTACGTTTCCTGAAATTAATCTATTTAGTTGTAATTCCATTCATTGATGTCCGGTTTCTTTCTTTTCTTGAAAACCTTGGATGGATTATGACTTGCATGACTTTACCGCTTTATATATTCTATTTATGCCATTCACTCAGTCTTGTAGAGACTGACCCCTCCCTCTTTTTTCCCTCAGGTTTCTCTTGGCGTAGCTAGGTGGGATTTGCATTTAGCTTTTGTATTTTGTGTCTAGCTTGGTTACACACATCTTGTACCACACAGTTTTATTATTTTAGTTATTTACATATTGTGAATACTTGGATACATGCTTCCGTATTAACTCTGATGTAATTCCTGTAAATTATTTCCTGACTTTATTTTATTCCTGTTTCTGCATAGTTTAGTGTTTATTTCATAAGGAATTCTTTTCACCTCGATGCCACAAGTTAACGTAATCAAGTGGTATGGACGCCGAGAAGGGATTCGGGGTTGTTGTGAGCAAGAGAAATGTAAGGAGAATGCTTGTGAGGCAAGATTTTTGAATCACAACATAGTTTGGCTAAACACTTCAAGAAAGGTGATTTGGAAAGGTTGGAAATTTTGTCGTGAAGTTAAAAAAAATTGGAATTCAACGAGCAAGGAAGATTTTAAGGGGAGAGCACGACCAAGAAATTCAACCTTGAGTTTCGATCGTGCTAAGAACCTACTTTAAGTCAGGACGATGAAGGCATAATGGGAGTTTTAAGAATTGAGAATTGAAGATTGGAAACCGGGCAAGAAAGAGTATGGTGGATATTCTAACCAAATACTTCAAAGTGAGTGTAAACAAAAAGTACCAAACTCACTACACAATTTGGAGCAAGCCTTTGAGGGAACCAACTTTGAAGAGTCAAAGAATTTTGATCAAATAAATGAAGGGATCAAGATCGACATATAAAGGAGGAGAACTCTTAAGGGGGAGAGCAGAATTAAGAAATTTATTTAAGGCCTCGATTGTGTCGAGTAAGTCACTTCAAGAGTTGAATAATGGAAACACAAGATGTAACAAGTCAAGGGACAATCGGTGTATATGAACATAAGTCACCAATTTTCTTTGAACGAATACAACTTCAATCCTCCAAGAATTAAAAGATGGAGCCCTAGAATGGCACCATTTAGGTACTAAGAATGATGAGAATAAGAGAAGAGATCCTAATGCTGATCCAATTATCACATTTCATGATGGTGAAAGAGTAAGTCAATTCAATTGGACATTGAAATGTAACCTACAAGGTGAGAGAAACGTGAACAAGATGGGATTTTTGGTTCGCCGATCTTTTTTCCATGAAGAACCGAAGGCATCTCTAGATTTGGGATCATAAACCAAGCCACTTGGGGGTTAACCGAGCTTAAGAGAGCATCAAGTGTAACTCGCTAAGAAG
>JBBMKE010409862.1:0-11714 GCA_037834125.1 Lippia alba | reverse complement strand
TGGGTCGGGGCAGCCATCGTGCCGACCGCCATCGGTGACGGTTTTTTCTTGGCATGATGTCCATCGGTGACGGCTTCTTCTTGGCATCGAGCCAAGTACTCTTCGAGCTCTGACTCGGAGTAAACCGTCTGGAGATGGGCCCCCGTCTGGTTATCTCCTACCATGGCTCCAGTCACACTCGTTCCTGCCCCACCGGTCGGGGAGCTAACTAATTCCTGGCCATTGGGTCCAATCGTCCATCCCCTATGAGTTTTCATGATTATTTATAGTGTAAAGCTTTTGGTCCAAGGTTTCACACAGATGGCGCCAAAATGATCCGGGTTGAAATCGGTATGCACTGTAGGGGTCGATTCCATGCTCGAACCACTCAAGAATTTATATTTTGGGGAATGCCTTGGGAGCTCGAGAACCTGTGAGTATACGAGGAAACGAACATGAGCTTAATGCCAACTGGGGGAATGGTTGGATCCCAGTTTGGCACTCCGACGCTCAAGTCAGATACTAAAATAAGGTAGTTTTGAAAACAAAGAGATCGAATGAACAATTGAGCTTAAAGAAACTTGCTTGCCAATGCCTTGAGTTTGGGATGTATTTATAGGCCTTGGAATGTGCGGGACATCTGTTCGCGTAGTGAAGGTGCATTTACTGCAATGTCCGCCGTGGGGGAACAATACACCCTTGTACAATCCGCTTTTGCAAACCTTTTGCAGAGGTTGCCCGCAGGTGATGGCGACTCTTGATAAAGACCCTTATGACGTGTGTGAGGTGTACGGGGTTGATGCCACAGTGGTCGTTTCAACTGGACTCGCTCTGGGGTTGGCAGGTGAGTAGAGGTCGATATAGCCCTCGAGAGGAGTGATCGATCTCCCTCTTCTGGCCTGTTGACTTGTTAATCAATTCGACCTTGGGCGGTTAAATGACCATAAGCTGGTTGGTGACATGTCAGCGTTGGTGGATGCTTGCCACGTGTCCACGTCAGATACCATTCAAAAGGATGATATGTCAAACACTACAATTTTTAGAGGTGAAGATTTACACTAAGGTGATTACCAAAAAAATGATGAAAATATACAGTTCCTAAAGATTGCGAATGAAAAATAAATGAAAAAGTGAAAAAAGAGATAACGATGTCTCCATAATTGAGGTTAAAAAGGGAGGAAAAATAATTAAGACCAAAAAGTATAATCTTGAAAGTACAGATAATCTTTACATCTTGAGTGATAATGAGGACACACTTCAAAGTTTTATGAAGAAAACAAAAAAATAAATCTCACTTGAAGATTAAACAAGAGAAAGAATGAACTCTATTCAATTTACATAGTTCTTTATATAGTTCTCTAGGCTTTTATGGATACTTTTTACATATGTCTTATCATATAAATAGACATAAATTATTATTGTTTATTTATTTAGATATTTCTATACTTTTGATTACTTTTAATTATTATTTAATTCAAGAGTTTTTTTTAATTTAAAAAATAAGGTGGATTTGTTAATAATATTATTACATTTATATAATCAAATTAAAATTGCTAATACTTAGAAAAAAACTTATTAAAAATAAGTAAATAAAAAACGTGCAACGCACGTTAATTTCTCTAGTCTATCTATATTACAAAAGTGCGAGTTGGGTTTTATGGTTTCTTGAAACTTTGTGATCGGCCAAAGTACCCTCATGGTAAGACTTTCAAAATATACAATTAAGGGTAATTTTGTAAATTTCAAATTTAGTATATAAATATTCTTTTAGGATATTTCATTCTAATCAAACTCTATCTTTATGTTATTTTAATCAAAATATAATTGTAAAAGTTTTTTTCTAACCATATATACAAATACTATATAATTATAATTTTTGTGTAATTCTAATCAAAATATAATTGTATAAATCTTTCTCTAATTATATAACACTATATAATTATAATATTATAAGATTTTAAATAAATTAATATTCAAATATAATCTCATACGATCATTCTTGCCGAGTTGCATTATAAAATGTTATTATATTAAAACTTTTAAAAGAACTTAATTGAGACAGAATATAACTCAATAATAAGTTAGAATTAATCACGAGTCCTTCCATTTGTGGGAAACATATAGATTATTAACTCTTTCTAAAATTAACGTGTTACATATGAGTTAAATCATAAAACATTTGTACATTAATTATAAATAGGGGAAATTACAAAAAAATCCCCAAATGTGGACTCAATTTTTACTTTACTCCCCATGTCAAAATTTTTTACAGTTCACTCCCCAATTGAGTTTCAAATTTTCATTTTACTCCCCAATCTGGGCAGCATATACGCAATGTCACGATTTAGATACGCAATGTCACGGTTTTTATACGCAAATCTCCAGTTTTGATACGGTATTATAATTAAGAGTCTAAGTATTATTAAAAATAATATAAATAGATATTTCTAATAATAATAATAATTATTATTATTATTATTTTTCCTAATTAAGAGTCTAAGTATTATTAAAAATAATATAAATAGATATTTCTAATATATTTTTTTGCTATATATTCAACTTGTGATAAGTTATAAAATAAAATTTTAAATTGTACAATTGAAAGAAAAATAAACATAAAGACAGTAATGGATACCATAAAAGTACGGAGAGTCAAATGGATGAAAAAAATTAAAAAATAAAATTTCGCTTAAACTAAAGACTACATATTTCTTTGGTACAAATTTACAATCTAAATCAATATTAGTTCCTATAAGTTTGTTATTTACTAATAATATAAACACTTATTGAGCTTATGTCCATATTTTTTACATTGTTTATTTATCAAAATTAACCTATAAGACAATATAAGGAGTAATATTTTATTTATGTGAAGATATATCTATACTACTTTAATATAGTATTATACATATGATATTAAAAAAAACCCACAAATTTAATTTTATTAAATAAAATAGAAAACATAAAATTACTCCAAAGTATGTGCACATCAACATAATTAATTCCTTTTTAAATTCATATTATATTGATCTAAAATTATTTACAAATTTATAAATTTTAAATTTATTATTTTTAACTTGAATAATATTTTTTAAATAAATTAATAATATATTTTAAAAATGCTCTTATTAAAATTAACGTGTATATTAAGGTAAACCCTGACATTTTATTTTTTACTTTTATATATATATATATATATATAATATTACAAATAGATATTTAGGTGGCATGATATAATTCAATTAAATTATGTGACTTATCCCAATGGGAGCCATGAGGACCCTAAGACCGCGGAGGGTAAGTCATGAAAGGCTACATGGCCAACCCCCCCCCCTCCCCACGCGGTGCCACATGGACCGTAGCTACCAACCTTTGAGGTCGAACTCCATGATCAAGTCGAACCAGCCAAGAGGGTACTTATACAAGAGGTCATTATGTCGACAAGCTAGAACAAAGAGTTTTTACATCATACCCCCTGTATTAGGTGAATGAGCAAAAAAACTCTGTATTACAAAAATTAACTAAAAAAACCTGTGTTTTTTAAATATTTGGTTGTCGAACCTTGAAAATTTTGTTGTTGCTAGAATACTAATTTTTCCTACGTATTGGATGTGAAATAACTAATTTAACCTTTTATATTCTGATATAGATCATCTCACATCTCTTGATATATATAACCTTTTTTATACTTGTTTATAGAGTTCTTCATGCCATTTTTATTTTGTACAGGGTTTTGGTGCATATAAAAATAGGTTTTGGTGCATATAAAAAAGTATTACCAATATAGAGAAATTTGAGATGATTATATCAACATATTAAATGGTAAATTAGTTATTTCGCATCCAATGAATAGAGAAAATTAGTGTTTTACCAACACCATAAATTTTCAGGGTTCGACATTCAAATATTTTAAAAACACAGGGTTTTCTGTGTTAATTTTTGTAAACAGTATTTTTTTTTTTTTTTGCCCATTTCACCTAACACGGGGGGTATAGTATAAATAACTCCCAATAAACTACAACAAATGGGTTAAACAATTGAATCCAACCAGGTAACCTCTGGATCAACCAACATATGAGAAGTCATGAGGTCGACCCGATGAGTAAGCTGGGTCAATTCACTAAATCAAAATAGCCAAAAGGTCGAACACTGCATCCAAATGAGACTTAATTGACCAAACCCTAGATCGAGAGATCGATAATATCTTATGAGCTAATATAGTACCGACGACCTGAAAACTTGAGCGAGGACGTCTGTCAACTTCTAAGCTCGTGTGATAGAACGCTGGAAGAAATTTAATGTTAAAAATATCGGATTGACTAAAAGGGGAACGAAAAATCAAAGTAACCCGTTAGTCAGGTCCAAAGTATGCTTAATTAATGTAAAGTTATGAAATACGCATTTAATGAAGAATTCCTTAGTGTATGATTTATGTATGTTTCAGACTGCATTACATCCTATTGGATTAAATTTATAATGTTCTCATATAAATTTAATGAGAATGTACTAGATTGAATTATATAGATCTCAAGTAACAATTTTTTTGTTATCAAATCGATCGAACAAATTGATATTAATTCTACACGCACAAATAATCATGTTTAAGAAAAATAAATCAGTATAGATTATCAATATAATTATTCATAGTAATATGTGGTGTTATTGATGTTCAGGGATCAGTGCTTAAGAAATAGACAAGAACAATAGTTGGTCGAAAGGATAAAAGATAAAAACTACTTAATGAATGATAAAGACTACCTAATGAAGTGTTATTATGTTGGTGGTTAGAGAGAGAGAGAGGGATGGGAGGGGGAGCTTATATATACCCTAACATATAAATAATACCTATTATAAATACTAATTAATTGTATGTTATAATTAATATCGATATAAATAATGTATTATCAATACTAATTTTGTGTTATAATTAATAAATCCATAAAAATGAATATTTTTTTGTCAATACAGTTATTAATATGAATTACATCTTTTTTTAATTATTAATGTTATGATATAGAGTAAAAATTAATTAATGATGATCGGAATTAATCAAAAACACAATTAATTTTTGGTGAATTTATTGTTAGATTATTTTATTTACTTAAATCAATGAGATAAAATTTTTGTCAAAAGTATAAATTTATTTTTCTTATATAAACATGTAAGTTATTTTTTTATAAATATAAGTTACTTGCTGATATATATGCATTGAGATTTTAGTATAGATAAAAAAACTTATTAAGATATATAATTAGTAAAACTTTTCATACTGAATTATTTCAGTTGGGTTTGAGTCAAAAAATTTAAGTAAAATTTTTGTATATGAGTGAGTGTATATGATACATGGATACAAATATGATACGACATAAATTAATTTTAAACTTAACAAGTAAGTGAAGTTTGTTACGGTATCTAACATGAACATGACAAGACACGATACGAGATAAAAAAATTTTTTGGAACTATTTGTGCTTGTTGATTTATAACTACAAATTTTTTATTTGTACATGTGAGAGTGTTCATTGATAAATTAGATCTCAATTGAGGTCTTATTTATATATTTGAAATAATAAAATTTAAATATTTTCGTTTTAATAATTTAATTATTAAAAATATTAAATAAATAGTATACTTAATGTGCGACGCACATTGTTTTTACTAGTATATTATAAAAGTGCGAGTTGGGATTTTTGGTTTCTTGAAACTTTGAGATCGGCAGAAATACCCTTATAATAAATATATTAATAATTTTTATAAGGGATAATTATGTAAATTCATATTATAAATTATTAATATAGAAATACTAGAAAACTACTTATCTATATATATTATAAAAGTGCGAGTTAGGTTTTTCGATTTCTTAAAACTTTGAGATAGGCCAAAATACCCTTATTGTAAGTCTTTTAGTAAAGTACAATCAAGGGTATTTTTGTAAAATACTAAACTGATACATAAATATTCTTTTGTGAAAGACCAAACTACACTTATTGTAAGATTTTTGGTAAAATACAATTAAGGGTAGTTTTGTAAAATAGTAAATATATAAATATTCTTGCAAGATATTTAGTTCTAATCAAATTCTTAATTATCTTCATGTAATTGTAATCACAATAATAATAACTTTGATACAGTAAAAGATATTGAGAATAAAGTGATGGAAACGGAAAAAGATATGATGGAGCACCAACCGAATCCAATCTGATTGAGTTGAATAAACTATCGGCGGAACGAAAGAAAATCTTGTCGATGGAGGAGGATTTTTGGAAACAGAAGGCCGCTTGCAAATGGTTAGTTGACGGGGAAAGAAATACTAAGTATTTCCATTCGCCGGTGAAGAAAAAGAGGTTTATGGGACAAATTAGGTCAATTTGGGTTAACCGGGAAGAAATATCTAAATCGAGTCGTCTGAGAATCTCGGCAAAAGAACACTTTCAAAAGCTACTAACATCGGTTCCTATTAATGAAGAGATAGGACAGATTCAAAAGTTGATAGGAGAGGGATGCTTGAGGCAGATATTAGTGAGGAGGAAATAAAGAGAGTGGTGTTCGAGATCAACCCTAACGGAGCAGCAGGCCCCGATGGCTTCAGTACCAAATTTTATCAGGATTTTTGGGAGGTTATTAAAGAAGAAGTGATACATTTGATAACCGAGTTCAGCAAAGGGGTTATGATCCCTAGGGCCTAAACGGCAACTTCCATAATCTTACTCCCAAAAAAAGACAACCCGATGAGTTGGAATGACTATATGCCAGTGAGCATATGTAATGTTTTGAGCAAAATTATCTCAAGAATTCTGAACAATAGATTGGCAAAGGTGCTTCTAGCAGCGATAACACAAAACCAATGTGATTTTATCAAGGGAAGATTAATGAGCGACAATATTTTACTGGCCCAAGAGATGATACACGAGCTAGATATGAAAGGTCGATACAAAAATGTCATTCTGAAGCTTGATATGGAAAAGGCATACGACAGAATGGAATGGAATTTTTTGCTGGAAATATTGAGACAGAAGGGCTTTCTAATGAGATGGTTACTTTGGATCGGGAATAATATCAGCAACTGCTGGTTCTCAGTGCTAATAAATGGAGCTTCAGAGGGGATGTTCTATGTCGGTTTCTCACCTAGCCTATGCAGATGATACGATGGCTTTCACTAATAGTCGCAGAGCTAGCTAGCTTAGAGCAAATTAAACAAGCAATCGAGGAGTATAAGGCTAAATCGGGACAAAAAGTAAATATTTCTAAGAGCTCTACCTGGTGGGTAAGAGAGATGAGAGGGCAGAGAGATTGGTGAAAGAGATTATGGGGTATCAACGTGGTGAGCTGCTAATGAATTATTTAGGAGTGCCTCTGTTTAAAGGGCGAAGAAAAACTATCCTTTTTTAGAACATGATCTCTAAATTTAGAGATAGGATCGATGGTTGGAAAACAAGCACATTATCTCATGGGGGAAAATTGTAATTGATTAAATCAATCTTATACGCTATCCCAATGCATGCAATGCAAATCATTGACCCTCAAGTTGGAATCTTGAGAGGTTTAGAAGTGATGCTGAATGACTTATTTTGGGGCTATTTCTCGAACAAGAAAAACATAAGGTGGGCCAAATGAGAAAAACTCTACTACCCGGTAGACGGGGGAGGTCTCGGGGTTAGAAGGCTAACAGATTTGGTGGAGGAGTTTAGTTGGAAGCTATGGTGGAGGTTTCGTGAAGGAAAGTCACTTTGGGCTGTTTACATGAGGAGGAAGTATTGCGGCAATTATCACCCTCCGCATGCACCTTAATTGAAAGTGTTTCGGCCGTACTGGTACACACCTATGAGAGAGCTAAATACGGATTTAAATTATTTATTAATGTAATTATATGTTTATTTTCATGTTTGATTATTCTTAATTGAAATATTTGACTTAAATGATAATTATGAATTTGAATTCTTTGAACATTATGAATGAGTACCTTAGATACTCGCTTTGTTTGTGTGTAATTTATGAATGAAAATTTGTGATATTTTAATATGTTGGAGATGCATGAGTTATGAATTTGATTATATGCTCGTTTTTCATTTTCTATCTTATTTGATATGGTAACACACCATATTTTAATTGATTAGGGATTCGAGGGCCTAAATTATTTTTAGAGCGCCTCGGGTTCCGGAGGCCATAACTTGAGCCAGGGAATTGGGATTCGAATTCCGAAAGTGGTGTCAGACTTGCAACGATATTTGGAAGCTAAGGAACCTAACCTCATATCTTTACAAGTCCATTTGGAACCCTAAAACCAGGCCGAACCGAGCCTCACTCGAGTTTTGTACCTTTGAAGACTAAACTAGCCATAAACTATTCATTCTTTGACCAAATTAACCAAAGTTTGAACCTAACTAACCTTGATTCATGCCTTTATCAGCCTTACTCCTTCCCGTTTCATTCCAACACCAAACTAAAAGAGAAAATAGGGTTTTTTTCAGCAAAAATGTGACTCAAGGGAGAAGGAAGAAGAATAGTGCCTATTTCATCTTTTTAAGCTCAAGACCTCGATCATCAAATCACTTCATCTTCAAAAGGTAAGCTTGGCTTTTGAATCTCCATATCCTCCTCTTTCTTTTAAGTGCCTACATGCTGCATTTGATGGTGAAATGCATGAGATATGAAGAACTAAGTGAATAGTATGGGTTTCAAGCATATTATGTGATTGGGCTTGGTTTCTTGAGATTTCTTTTGATTTGATTCATGATATATGTACTACATGCATCCATTAATGATTATATGAATCCATATTGAGTGGAAGTTGGTGTATATGAAAGATGCCATTAATGAACTTTGAAGAAATGTGAAGCTTTAATCTCATATGTGCACTTCTTGCTTTGGAGCATGTTTAGGCTTGGTTTCTTGCTAGTTTGGAGCTGAATTTGTTGTATATTTGATCCTTGAGCATGTATTGATGTCTTGAATTGGTGTTGGAAGGTTTAACAGAGGGTTTGGCTTGGTGCAGGGCTGAAAATCTTGGTAATGGCCGTTAGGTCGTTTCTCTTGCTTTGTGGTTAACGGCCGTTAATCTGGTACAAGAGGGGCCTGTACTAGGTAACAACCATTACTTGTCTGTGACCTTAGGCAGGGTAACGGTCGTTACCCTGATGCAGATTTAATCTGTACCAGGTAACGACCGTTAGGCCTTTTGGTGCTTTCGTGGGTTAACGACCGTTAACCCCTTTTTGTGTTGAGGTGTTGTTTCTTATTCCGTTGCTTCGTTACTTGTTTTTTTGCTTTGTTTATGACTTTTACAAGTTGTTAACATGCCATATTATGTTTATGTGGTATAATGTGGATTTATGACTCGATTTACATGCCCGATTTTGATTTATGAACTCATATGTCCATGCATGCCATAAGTGCTACATGTGATACGTCATTTGTTTTCCTTGTACTTCTTATGCATTCTATCCTTTCTAATGCATGAGTGATGATATTAATTGGTATATTATGAACTTATTTGAGACGTCAAGATGCATGATGTGAATTTATGGCTTGTTTTACGTGTTCGCTTCCGAGTTTTTTTCTTATGTTCTCTTATATGACTTGAGTGCTTTCTAGAATGCAAGAATGAGTTAGAACTTCATTTATTTGTTTCATGTGCTAGTCCCTTCTTGTCTCTTGTATGACTCAACTGTTGTGCCAACATGTTAAATTATGTGTTATGCTCAAATATTGAACTTTTGGACTTGTTTGGGATGATATGCACTCTTTATAAACTTAAATGACCTAATGTGACATGAGTGTTATCTTATTACATCTCGTATGCATCTTGAGCATCCATATGCATTTTCCGAGCGTCTAATTGGTCCATATTCAGTGGTTCGTCTCGAGGTGACTTGGTGGTTCAGTGGGCATTGGTTTGGTCTTCTTTTGTCCCTGCTTCGTCCGGAAGTTGAGGTTTCTTTCTTTTAGTTATTATGACCTACAACCCTATATGTATTTTAAGCCCTCATGTGATTTATGTATATATATGTACTTAGATACGTGTGTTGGATATGTATTTTGTGGGAATTGGCCCTTTTGTCAAGAAACGTTTGAAAAACCCTTTTAGGTATACTTAAGCTATTTTCGTTTGTTTGTTTTGAAAAGAGTTGGTGTGTGTGAATATGGGATTTTCAAAATGGTGAGAGATTTGCAAAAAGATATGTTTGTGTGTTTTATGTGGGGCCCAGGAGATTCGGTGCGAAAGGAGTCCCGGGACGACAGCAGGCCGTCGGGTACTCCCTAGTGCGGTCTCCAACTCTGAAAGGATCAACCCAGAACCCATTGGGAGACAGGTGGGGGATGGAGTCCTTGGGAAGTGAGTGTCGCAAAACTCACTACCCTGACGGTTCGTGTGGATGGATAGGGGTGTACAACCCCACCATCATCCGGAGAAGGAGGTATGTGTGTTTGTTTAGTTTTATTTGCTTTTTGCTTTCTGCTTTGCTTCATGGAGTAAGGGTTGTTTAGGGCTTGTGCTCGCCGAGTCATGTGTGTGTCGGTTTGTTTTTGATTCGTGAAACAGGCGTGGACTTATAATTACTAAAATTGGTGAATTTTACCCTTCGGCCTAACTCTTCTTTATATATATACTTAATATCATGGGAGAAAATGTTTGGATTGCATAAATCATGCCCCGGTTCACAAGTCTTTTTAATTTTAACATGCTTTGCTCTTATGTATATATACGCGTGAGTGGGTTAGCCCCCTCATCAGTCTTTAGGACTGACCCCTTCTCGTTGTTTTCTTTTTTTCCCTTTTTGGCTTTTGAGTTTTAGGTGCTAGTTGGGAGTTTGTGCTAGGCAGTGTCGTCTTTTGGAGTCTTTGGGTCTTTAGACGAGTCTCATGAATTTTATTTCATTTATTTTGTACTTCCGAATCTTATGAATATTTGTATATGATTATGATTCAGGTTTGGAGAATTTTGTATGATTTAAATTGCCATTGTCGGGCTTTGCATTCGCATATGTTAAAAGAGGCATGTGCCGCCCAAGTCTGCATGCAATTGGTGTGTTTAAATTTTGCCGGTCCGTGGCCATTGCTTGTGAAGAGTGATTATGTGTTGCTCTTGTTGCTTCCGCATGAGTTTTGTTTTTGTTGCGCGCTCTGAATGAGGGTCTAGACTGCCTAGCATAGGTGTGATTTTGTTTGTCACCCATTCGCTGTAGCTTGATGTGTGTGCGGAGTTTCTATTTTGTTATACGTGTCAGACTATAGTGCGGGGAATGTAGTGCCTTGCGCTTTGGAGTGCTACATATACCTCGAATAATTTTTATGTTTAACACTTTAACTTTAATTTAGTTGAAATCTAGGATGGGCGTAAAAGAAAAATTAAAATCTTAAATGGAAAAAAAAAACAATGCATACGTGCACACATCACCGTTGAAACTTTTACGCATTATAAAATTTATAAATTAAAAAGAAAAGAAAAAATTATTATATATTAATTTCTAATATTTTTTGGTTTTGTAATTTTAAAATAGTATTATGTTTTGACTTATAATCTTTTTTAATTATTTATATAATAACTTATAAAATATTACAATAATTTATTATTTTATTAGAAAATAATTTATATGGTTTTATGTTAATTTTTAATATTTCCTAGTTTTATTATTTATATAATATTTATATTTTAGTTTGTAGTAATTTATTATTTAATTTATGGAATAAGTTATAATATATTGTAATAATATTTATAATAATTTATTATTTTATGA